>VMDR010001528.1:0-122739 GCA_007922815.1 Macrotus californicus | reverse complement strand
ATCTACATCAGGTATGAGTAAAACTTGGGTAGAATCCTTTAGGGGGCAGAAGTCCTTTCTAGCTGTGAACATGTAAAACTAGTCATCTGCTTCCAGTGTCTAACAGGAGGCCAGGCATCTTCTCCCACTCCATAAGCTGCCTTTTCCTCCTATTGATTGCTTCTTTTGCCATGCAGAAGCCTTCTAGTTTGATGGAGTCCCACTTACCTATTTTTGCTTTTGTTGCTTGTGCTTCCGATGGCATATCCAAGAAATCATTGCTAAGGCCAATGTCAGGAAGCTTTCTCCTATGTTTTCTTCCAGGAGTTTTGTAGTTTCAGGTCTTACGTTTAAGTCTTTGATGACTTTGGAGTTGATTTTTGTCTACGGTGTAGGATAAGGATCCAGCTTCATTCTTGGCATGTGGATGCCAAGTTTTCCCCGCACCATTTGTTGAAGAGACTATCCTTTTTCTGTTGTGTATTCTTGGCTTCCTTGTGGAAGATCAGTTGACTCTGGGGGCGGGGGTGGTATTTCTAGGCTCTCTATTCTGTTCCATCTGCCTTTATGCAGGTACCATACTGTTTTGTTTACTGTAGCTTTGTAGCATATTTTTTAAGTGTTTTCAAAATATTTTAAAATATTCTTCAACAGATGGAAGTACATTGTTCTTAAGTGTTTCTTCCTCATTGTGTCATTTGACAATTATGTATTGACCATCTGCTATGTGCCAAACTCTGCACTATGTATCGGGGATTAAGCTAGGACCAAACCACTTCTTTTACCATATTTGTCTCACTCCTAAATTTCTAGGACAGGGACCAATCCAGTAGAGAAGCAAATGTGTGTTATTTAAGGGTCTGGTTCTGCACACAGAATCTTCCCATGAGTAACAGTTAACATAAATGTAACCAGCAGATACAATATGCTATTAGATGAGTCTACCATAAGTTAACATGTACACAGACTTGGGTTTTTTATCTGATCAACTGTCTAATAAATGTTATTTTTCTTTTGGCTTGACTTTCTGTATGAGTCAAAGATATGCTTTTTGTTTCTAATCAGGAAACACATTGGCAAAGAAAATATCACATTTCTTATGATTTCTGTGGGCTCCAATATCTGCCAACAACATTGTGATTTTTTTTTTAGAATAGTGGTATTTCTGTATTTTAAAATTAAACTGAAATGCTCTTTCTCCTGCCTTGCCTATAAATATGCTCAGATTCTAAAGCAACAAATGTCACATCTGATGTTCTTTGTAGAATGTATGAGCATCTCTGTCCTAACTGTACAGTTGATTGCTTAGCTCAGAGCACCTCCCCCTAAAATTATCACGTCCCTAGTGCCGCAGTCCTGGCATTTTTAAGGAACTGCCCAACACAAATCTATTCCTAATGCAGAAGACTTGTCGGTATACTTGTGACAACTTAGTCATCAGTGCAACAGGCAGATAGAATATGCTATTTAGATGAGTCTCCCCAAAGTAAATAGTGCACAGGCTTGATATTTCTTTGTAGCTGAAATAGGACATCTCCAGGTTACCCACCCTGCCCCCTGAGTGTGCACCACAAGAAGTTAATGATGACCCAATGGGCACTGCGCTTCAGTAAATAAAAATCCCACATCTCTACAGAGTAGGGTTCTTGTGCTTAGAACTTCTGTTGTTAAAAATTCGGTCGTTGTGGTTTGAAATGTATTACTTCTATGGATGATTTTTGCTTCACATAATTATCTTTTAAAAACAAAGTAAAGATTAGTTAGCTGATCCTCAGAAAGACAATTGCTGCCCTGGCTGGTGTGGCTCAGTAGATTGAACGCGGGTCTGCGAACTAAGGGGTCGCAGGTTCGATTCCCAGTCAGGGCACATGCCTGGGTTGCAGACCAGATGCCCAATAGGGGGCGCACGAGAGGCAACCACACATTGATGTTTCCCTCCATTGTTTTCTCCTTCCCTTCCCCTCTCTCTAAAAATAAGTGAATAAAAATTTTTTAAAAAATGCAGTTGCCATTTAAGATCATTTTGTGTCAGTTTTCCTTCCAATATGATTGATACAAATATATACATTCTGGTGCAGCAAATTATCTGAACTCAAATTCTAACCAAAAAAAGAAAAAAAGTTTTTAAAATTAAGATAATACAAAGTACCTAATAACAAAATTTATATAACTTCCTGAGTTAAGAAAATCTCAAAAGTAATGCTTGCCTTTTCATTTTCTTACAAGTGCAGTTTGCAAAGCAGATGGCCTTGATTTTGATCAAGCCAAATTTTCCATTTTAATTGTATAGACAGTGCTTTTTTGGATCCCACACAATCTTTACCTACCCCAGCGTCCCGAAGACATTCTTCAAGGTTCTCTCTTCCATTCCGTTGATCTGTGTCTGTCTCTCAGTCAGCACCAAACTGTCCTGATTACTGTACTTATTTACTTCTCTTTCCAGATTCTCTTAACTATCCTAGGTCCTCTGCTTTTCCATGTGATTTTTAGAATAAGCTTATCTTTGTCTCCAAAAACTCTTGTCCTGGATTTTGATAAGAAATGCCTTGAATATATAGATCCACTTGGAAAGAATTGACACGTTTATGAGGTTGAGTCTTCCAATGCATGAACACGTACGTGTCTCTATTTATTTAGGTATTCTTTTATTTCTTTCATCAGCATTTAATCACTTTCAGCAGATAGATCCTTCAAGGTTAAGTTGATTCTTCAGTATTTCTCACTATCTTCGTCTGTTTATAAATTATCTTACACTAGTTTTAAATTTCATTTTCCATGCGTGCATTGCCAGAACATGGAAACATGGTTGATTTTAAAATTTTGATTTTATGTGTTTGCAACCTTGCTGAATTTAAGAGGCTCAGAGTATTTTTGTAGATTCCTTGGCATTTTCTGTGCAGGGATGTTGTGCCATCTGAAAGCAGTGATAGTTTGATGTCTTCCTTTTCAATCTCTCTGGCTTTTATTTCTTTTTCTTGTTTCATTGCTGTGGTTAGAATTTCCCGGACTATGTTGACTGAGGTGTGAAAGTGGATATCACTATAAAGTATGATGTTAGCAAGTTTTTTTATAGAATCTATTTATTAAGTTGAAAAAGATCCCCTCTATTCCTAGTTCGCTGAGAGTTTTTAGCCTGAACAGATACCGTATTTTGTCAAATGTTTTTTCTGAGTCCATTGATGCCATACTAATTTTTCCTCATTAACCTGTCGGTATGGTGGACGACATTGATTTTCAAATATTGAATAGAACCAGCCTTCAAGGCCCAGAGTAATTCCTACTTGACATCAGAATTTTTTGATGTGTTGTAACTTCCATTTCCCATTCGTTCATGTAAGATTTTTATCCTTTGAGAGTGTTTCTTTAACTGATGGGAAAGTGGTCATGTGACCAGTGGGTTAGAAAAGGTCAGACACCTGTGTTGTTTAATTTTCACACTTGGGGCTTTTCCTGTAGTCTTTCTGTTACTGATCTCTAGCCTGAGTTCGTAATGGACACAGAATAGGCTCTATGATTTTTACTTGTTTTAGACATAAGTTACTCTTTATTGTCCAACCTCTGGGTGAAAACTTAGGTTACTGATTTTAGACCATTTGTTTCTAATGCATGTGTTTAGTGCTAAAAGTTTCCCCTTAGTACTGCTTTTGCTGGGAAGAGGACTCTCAAACTCTATTATTCAGATCCCGAGATGGCCTCTACAAGCCATCTCTGTGAATACATTAGTAGAGTACATTCCTTACAATTATGTTTTTTTAAGTTTTCTGGGTGTGTGCGTGTGCATGTGTGTGCGTGTGTGCTTTAGCCAAACTGGTGTGGTTTTCTGTTGCATGATTTTTATAATGCCTTTGAAATTCTACCGTGGCACTGCCGGTCCTAGTAGGCAGAATTCAGACCGTAACATGAAGAAAGCTTGTTTTACTTTTGCAGTTAACCAAGGGGTATTATGTCATCTGAAAACTGCTAATAAAATGAGCACACACATACCTCACCTGATGCCAGGGCTCCGTGGTGAAAGGAAATTTACATTTCTGCAAGGCGCCGTGCTGACCATACCTAATCCTTTATTTTAACAAAGAAAAAAGACGGTCTGATGGAAAGAATCCTGAGACTTTAACCGTGAACTCACAGCTCTTCTCTCCCCTCTCTTCCCTCTTCCAGGAGGACGACAGTTAGTTTCGTGGCTTACTGCTGCTCCACTCGGTGTCTGCAGACTTTCGACCTGCTGAGTTGATAAACACTCACGAGCCTCAGGAGTGCCGCCAGCTTGACACTGCAGTTGCCTGCATGTCACACGCTGTTTGTGCGGCAGAGGGACAGGAGAGCCCAGCCAGGCCAAACAGGCCCTGACATCCTGTCCTGTCGAACACAGGGGACCGCAGAACTGCCTGGAGGGGTCAAGACTGAGCCTCAGAGCTGAAACGCCTTCGCCCTCCCCCCCGAGTTGGAATATATCCACCCCCAAATTAAGGACCCTTTGTCTTGTGTGTTGTTCTTTGTTATGCAAGTGTCTCCTACGCACACTGTTCAGTCTGATGGGCCTCCCAGATCTAATTGAAAGCAAGTTTCAGTTCCCTGAAGAACCATAATTTGATAATATTGGCCAGTTCACTTTTGAACACATATAACTCAAGGATACTTCTAATTTTCTCTCTCTTCCCCCAGAGGGTCATTTCACCCGCAGATTATTCTCCATGTTCATAACATTGAAGCAAGCCCCACGGCCTCAATAACCTTGAATAGCAGGGGTGCGGGTGGCTCCTGAGTTGGCAGAGAAGTTAGACCCCCACGGGGGTTCCGAAGGGTCCTAGCGTGCACCCTCTGGAAAGTCACAGCCTTTTAAGTTTTGCAACATATTAAGAGAGCTTCATGAGGAATTTTAAAGATAAAAACGTAGATTATGAATAAAATACGCTCCTATTTTGAAAGACTATTTACCAAAAACTAATTGTTTTGAAACATCTGATTTCCCGATAAGATTTTTTTTTATTTGGTAAGAGTTTGAGGAATACTTGAGGCTTTAAAAGATTTGGTCCTTTTCTTTCTGGAGCCAAACGTTTTCTGGCTAAGGAGAAAGGAGGAGGAAAATGCATCAGAATATGACCTACAGTGTTTCTTGTCAAGTTGTGTTTATGATGAAATTTATAGTGACTGAAATATTTTTGTGACATGTGAAAAACAGCCTTTAGCGACTTCTGCTGCTCGATGGGAGCAGGGTGATTCAGAGTACAGCTTGTGCACGTTTATTGAAATACCTGGGGCATTAGGTTATCTTCATTGCGACCCTGGATTTCTTATGTACTTAACACATTGTCGTCCAGATACCACCGAGAAGATACAGGAAGAGCAGGTCCAAGTTCAGCCTTGGACTTCTGCAAAAAGGCCGTAAATGGAAAGTCTGAGATTACGCCCTGACTGAAGAGATGCTCCTAATGGGGAAGCCACTTATTTGCTTCTCCTTTGATAGGATGGCACTTTAATGTGGCTTTGCTTGCCACATGTTCATCTGATGGCTGTGAAGTGGTTCTTTTAAGTTTTTACCTATTTTAATTAGACAGTGGTTTCTCGAAGGCAGGATGGGAAGGGGGAACCAAGAAGGTTTATTGGGTAGGAAAATTATTTCCCCCCCCCAAAATGTCAGACTTGTCTTGAATTTGGTTTATGGGATTTTGTTGGCTGCCCTACATTGGTAACGCTAGGCTCTTAACAGTGCTAAAAATCCTTCCTAGTCGCTGACAAACGTGTGATCTTTTCACAGCCCCACCACCTGCTGCCCGGAAAGCAGAGTGTCCACGTAGAGCGGCGAAGGCAGAACGTTACGTTTGCTCCAGCTGCATTTCCACTGTTCTAACTCCCGCCCGTCCCTTTCATAACCTGGCCTGTTGGGCCTTCAAAGGCTGGCAGTTCAATAGACGCTGAAGGTCTGCGTGAGGATATGACAGCTCTTTCATCCTTTAGCATAATTGAAGGTTCAGCGTAACCTCTACATATCTCCAAGTTGTCAGGTGAAAAGTGTGGTGCCAGCCTTCCCAAGTGTGATTCAGGCCCAAGTGGCTGCTGCCCGTCATGTAAATGACAGTAAATATATTGCAGCATTTTTCTATTGCACGCTCTACAATCATGTCTTACAGCGAAATGTGCTAACCTGATATTCAGGATTCTCGTTGATATAAGGATGTGACACAATTTTCTTAATCCTCACCTGAGGACATGTTTTCATTGCTTTTAGAGAGAGAGAGAGAGGAAGGGCAAGAGAGAGAGAGAGAGACACATCGATCAGTTGCCTCCCGTACGTGACCCAACCAGGCATCGAACCCGTGACCTAGGTATGCGCACTGACTGGGAATCGAACCTTCAACCTTTTCGGGGTACAGGATAGCGCTCCAACCAGCTGAGCCACACTGGCCAGGGCAACTTTATAAGACACAATCCCAGCACCCTCCCCGTACCCACTGTAGACAGTGTGTCTCGAACACCAGCAAGCGGGCCACCTTTGGGCAGTCTGGACCTTAACCACTGGTGCAGCACCCCCTGCTTAATTGATGAGAAAAGCAATTTATAATTTGGCTTCCCTGGTGCTGTTCATTATAAAAATTTTGTACTGGATTCACTGAAGTCATTCTTAACCTTTTGATATGACATAGAAGTAATGGAGATCGGAGAAAATTTGCCTGCGTGCGATGCACTTGAATTATGTGCAGAACTTTGCAGAAAATTCTAAAGTTATCATATTGTCTTTATTTTTTTTTTTGATCAACAGTTATACTACATAGAGAAATATTTCATGCAGTTATAGTAATGCAAAAAAAGGGAGTTACTTGGAAAATATAGTCTCTTCAGGTAAGTTTGCATTCATAATCTGATATGTGGTTACTGGTAAATTTTAATATGCAGAACAGCCTGTTAGGGAGGGGCCTTCTTAGGATATAGTGTGAAAGGTGATCTGTTTTAAGCGGGCTGCCCTGTCGATGTTATTCAAAATGCCTACTTGTTACCATTCCCAGACCCCGGATGACATAACATTGTGTAGATGAAATGTTGCATCTCCAATGAATAAAATATATATTTTGAGCACACTTAAAATTTTTTTAAATGATCAATACACAGAAGAGCTTTGGCTGGTGGAGGACCCAGTCTGGAGACTCGTGATGAAGTTCTCAGTTTCCTGCCCTCCCTCTTCTGAAACGGGAGGTGCACCTTCAGCATTTCCGGTCCACGGACTCAACACTCACTACACATCTCCACACTCTCCCTACTTTAATGCACATCTTGCTGTTCTTCCACATTTCGCATTAGGAATTAAAATGTCTACAGTCTAAGAAAAAAGGCTTTAATACCAATTGGCTTCTGAGGCTTTGAATAGAGTTTTCCCTAAAATGTGTACCTGTTTTGGAATCACTGGGGACTTCCGAAGCTAGTTTTAGAAATTATCAATAGTCAAATGAGATTTCTGTTTCCCGCATTAAAATATCAGACATTTTTGTCTTTGCGAGTGTTAAGCACAATACACTGCTTCAGAAATCAAAGCATATTTATTCAGCTAATTTATGAACATGAATCACTAGTTGGGCCAGACACTAATGCAACCTGATGTAATTAAATATGAAGATGTAAATTCATTTCACAGACTTGTAAACATACTCTCTTTAGAACGTTATTTTGAAATGTGTTGTTACGTAACTCTGGACATTTTGTTATGCTTTTATTATTTTTGTGGTTTCTAGCAACTCTTGCTTACTCCTAATGAAGCTGTCCTACATTTCTCCAGGAGTTTGGTGAATATCTTGCCTTCTCATGAACAGAAGGGATTTTTATAGTCCATATTCTGGAGAATAGCTCTTTGACTCTCCAAAAATTTTTCAAGTCTCCCCGTATCTACCCAGGAAGTCATTCCCTGTGTCATCAGCCAATAGACCCGAAAGGATGTAAATGTCTCTAGGAAAGGGATCAATCACAGCTCAGTGACGGTCGTCCTGTGTCAGGAAAGGAGATTACTGTGCAGCCTGGGGTATTCTCTTTGGATCACACCTCAATAGACCCTTGTCCTTCAGAGCCAGACAAGAATGGGCAGCCCAGTGTGGTGGCTAGGGAACAGGGGACGACGCATTTGGAGATGATTTCCATATGCAGTTAAGAGACTTGCAAAGTTGACCAGGTTTATCAATCCACTCACCTTATAGTAGAGCGTAGATGATCCTGGCTCATTATGTCCATGAAACCAGGCTTTGTTTTTTAGAGCAATTTGGAGACTATAATAATCTGAGATTTCCTTCCTTTCCTCCTTTCCTTCCTTCCTTCCTTCCTTGTTCGTTCTTTCTTCCTTTCTTTCTTTTCTTTTCTTTTTTCCTTCCTTCCTTCCTTCCTTCCTTTTCTATATAATGAAAGGATTTTCTAAAACTGAGTCTGCATCCTGAAAAATGATGGCAACATTTATTCGTTGAGTGTGGACATTTTCTAAAACTCATACCATACCCAGTTGGGTTGTTCTTACAGCTGCTCCTGTTTATAAAACAGTTGAGTTTGAACCATGTGAATGCTTAGAAAGGTCGGTGGGGTAGCTTTACTGTTTTAACAAAATTCGTCTTGTTAAAAAATAAAATAACATGGGACTAAATACTTGATACTGGCAAAAAAGGTGGAGTACGGACTTCTGAAAATTCTCCCCTTCACAAAAGCAAGGAGAAAATTGGCAAAAAAAATGTCAGAATCAACTTCTTTCAGAACTCTGGAGATTAACCAAAGGCTGCAGCAATCCGAGGAATATTTACTCGAGAAATAGCTGGACCTCAGAGCAGTTAGCTTTGTGGCGTTTGACTTGGCCTGTTTCCATCCCTCCCTCCCCTCCCCAGCTCCATGCCCTTGAAAACAGTAGACCACAACCGAGGGAGAAGCAGCAGTGAAGAAGCCGCTGGAGAGGTGAGTGGGGCTGGAGCTCCGTCAAGCCCTCATTCCCAGAGAATCCTCATTATTTGACTTGTCCGGTGGTTCCCTGGAAGACCTCACTTGCAAGGCTGCCTTTGTTTTGCCTGCTCAGAACTTGCCAAATGTGAAAAGCTTTTTCACAGGGACATTGATTGAAAAAATAAAGTCAGAGGCAGCAGTGGCTGCCCGAAGCAGTGGATAACCATCAGAGCAAACAACTGGCTAACCAAAGAACATAAAAGGGAAAGCTGAGGAATGAGATATTTGCAGGGGTTGTCAAGCTCTGACTTTCTCAGGCATTTAGATATGCATGCTTTTCACAAGCCAAGGGCTGTATGCCTGATGAGGGAAGACCTGAGAGCAACATCAGCTCTCACCTTACATTGACCTTGAGGATTTGCACAAAGATAATGCAGAGCAGTCAGCTTCCTGGCTGAGTGTTGAAGGGTGTTCCAACAAGCACACAAAGCTCACAGCAAAGACTGGGACAGTTACTGGTTTCAGGTGTTTAAGGAAATCCCTGTTCAATTATTAACTCACCACAAAACTCCAGAGCCAGATCAGTGCCTGTACATTGCAAAGAATATAGGCTTTACAGAATTAGTCCAGATGAGTCACTTAACAAACAAAAATGCCAGCAACTACATCAAACTTTTGGCAAAGGGGGTAAGTAAGTCTAATTTCCAGAGGTATCCCCATAATTATTTAAAATATCCAGTTTTGCTAAAAAATTATGGACAAAGAAACAAGAAAGTATGTCCCATACACAGGGGGAAAAGTAATGAATAAACTGTACCTGAGGATGTCCAGACATTAAGACTTTTATACAGTGACTTTAAATGAGCTATTTTAAATATGTTCAAAGAACGGAAGTAGGAAAAGGATGTCTCACCAAATACAAAATATTAATTAAATGATAGAAATTACTTTAAAATATATAAATTCTGGAGTGGAAATACAGTAGTAACTGAAATAAAAATTCATGAGAGGTATACAGTATTAGATTTGAGCAGGTAGAAGAAAGAATCAACAAGTTTGAATGTGAGGGCCATTGATATTGTTTAATTTGAGAGACAGAAAGGAAAAGAAATGAAGAAAATTGAATGGAGCCTTAGACCTGGGGGACACCATCAAGGGTACCAACACACACGTAATGGGAGTCCCATAGGAGGAGAAGAGAAAGAGGCAGAAAGAATATTTCTTTTAAAGATTTTATTTATTTATTTATTTTTAGAGAGAGGATCAGGGAAGGAGAAAGAGAGGGAGAGAAACATCAATGTGTGGTTGCCTTTTGCACACCCCCTACTGGGGACCTGGCTTGCAACCCAGGCATGTGCCCTGACTGGGAATCAAACCGGTGACCCTTTGGTTTGCAGGCCGGCACTCATTCCACTGAGCCACACCAGCCAGGGCAGAATATTTTTTAAAATAATGAGCAAAGACTTTAAAATGTGATGAAAAACCTCATTTACCTACCCATATAAAGGTGCTCAAGATCATTTGTCATTTAGGGAAGCGCAAATCAAAATGTCAATGACATACCACTTCACACCCCCAAGAAACAAAAATGTGGACAGTAACAAGTGTTGACAAGGTCATGGAGAAATTGGAACCCAGTTCCTGGTGGGAAGTCTGAACTAAACAATTCTGCCTCAGCTGTTTTGGAAAAACAGATTGGCCTTTTCTCAAAAGATCAAACCTAGAGTTGCCATGTGACCCAGCAATTCCACTTCTAGGTATCTCAAGGAATTGAAGATGTACCCATGCAAAAAAAAAAAATCATATTCATCATAATGAAAAAGTAGAAACAAGTCAAATGCCCACTAACGGATGAATGGATGAATACAACGTGGCATGACCATGATGGGATATTACCAGCCATGAAAGGAAAGATGTACTCACACTACAATGTGGATGACCCTTGAGATCACGGCAGGAGCCAGACACAAAAGACCTCACATTGGATGATTCCACTTATAAGAAATGTCCAGAATAAGCACATCCACAGAAACAAAGTGGAGTAATGGTTGACAAGGTCTGGGGCTGGGGGGTGGGGAGAAATGGACAGCACCTGCTAATGAGTATGGAGTTTTTCCTTCGTGGGGGATAAAAATGGTCCGGAGTTAGACAGTGGTGATGGTCGTGTTCCCTGGTGACTATCCCAACAACCCCTGAACTGCCTGCACCCTTACAGCGGTGAATTGGATGGTACGTGACTTATATTTCAGTTTCAAAATCAGAGCCACTGGTGCAACTTCCTTCACGTATCTGTTAAGAAACTATTTGGGGGTAGGCCAACAATCTGTCCGGAAGCCACGGATGGGACCGCCGTGACTGTGGCTCTAAGATGGATGGATGCTCAGTGCTCAGAGCTCATCCGGCTTCAGCGTTTGCTCTCCCTGGTTAACACCAGCATCAGGCCATAGTGCCAGAGCTGAAAGATCCTGGTCCTGAGCCTTCCAACTCACCCACTCCGTTGAATGAAGTCCACTCAAGGACCAGAGTCCACTGGAAGTAAAACAGCATGAATTGAATGGGTCTGAAAATCTAACCAAGTGGAAAATTCTGCAGCGTATGAGGAAGTCATCTTGGCTTCTTTCCTGGCGTGCAACACTGGTGCCCTTCTTTAGCAGCTAAAACAAAAATGTGCAGAGAGATACTTCCGAAAAGTCCTGTCTTTTCATAACCATTAACTATCTGTGTTTATTGTATCAGATATTCCAAAAATACCTTAACTCAAAGCTTTTCATAATTTTCAGAAAGCAATAAAATAACTGTTAGACATATTAGCCAAGTGTACCCTCCTTGTAGGTATGCAGCCAAACTCAGTAGACCAAAACTATGGCTAGATTTTAAACAAAAATATAGGCTTTAATGTATTAAATATAGGATTTTAAAATTATATATAACAAACAGTAGTTATGTCTTGCTCTCCTCAGGTACATGTTCTTTATTTTAGTTCTTTGGGCTAGTAAAAATTTTAAGAGAAAAGTATAAAATTCAGTTGTAATATTTTTAGTACTATCTTACTGTTTGAAATAATCCAGGTAAATTGTGTTTGGAGCTATTACTAATGATTCCTGTATATTGATCATAGAATTCAGTCATGCATAAAAGCACCTCAAAGGGACAACTTGCTCTTTTTAATTTACTACAGGAATATACCTTCATCCCAGTCTTCCTACAAGAATTCTCCATGTAATTTTTTATAGTTTATAGTTCATACTAAATAGCCTTTTTCTGACTACGAAAGTGATACCGCAGGCTAGAGAAAAGATCAAGGAAAAGCTTACCATCCCAGGAATCCTTCCACCTTTTGGTGAGTATCTTGTCTATTTTTTTACTCTTTTCTGTGAATCCTCAAGTTCACATGTGGATTTACTTAAATGGCATCTTAGTATACATACTTTTTTAAAAAAGATTTGATTTATTTATTTTTAGAGAGAAGGGAAGGGAGGGAGAGAGAGAGGGAGAGAAACATTAGTGTGTGGTTGCCTCTCGCACGCCCCCTACTGGGGACCTGGCCCGCAACCCAGGCACGTGCCCTGACTGGGAATCGAACCGGCGACCCTTTGGTTCGCAGGCCAGTGCTCAATCCACTGAGCCACACCAGCCAGGGCTATGTTATGAAAACTCTTAGCCATAAATACAGGTATGCATAATCACTGACCCCAAAGTACTGCAGTTCTACCAACCCTACGTCATGAATTATATATATTTAATATATTTTTAAACAAAAAGATTTTTTGTTTTCATTGTATTTAAAAATGACCAATTTTAGTGTCTTCATCTGTATCATACCAATGTACTTGGGAAGGCCGATGGGAGATTAAATCTTTCATAAGCAAGGATTATATCGCTATTAGTTCTCATAAACACATATTATTCTTAATCTGGCTCTTTTCAACCAGAGCGATGTTGGAAAACTTCACCTTGTTATTTACTGTTGAGTCCACAGTGACGAGAGCCCTGCTGTAGAATTTCATTCAAAGTGCACTTTGATGGGTAGAACTGTCTAGCATGCCGGTTTTCAGTAAAGAAGTGTTCCCAAAACATGTCCATTAGGCATATGTTTTTAAATCAACAACAAAACACGAGCTAGGATTTGATTGATCCAGCTTCTGTTTAATAGTAAATTCCCAGCGTTGACTTCCATCAGATTCACAGCCAAAATATCTCCAGTTCGCATAATAACCTGGGGTCACTGCGAAAACGAGACAAGAGCACCGGCTTGAAACCCGGCAGCGTGCAGAAGGAGCTGCGTTCATGCCAAGGGGAAGGTGGCGAGGACAGAGGAGGGAGCAGCAGGAGGGGCCTGAGTCAGCAACACCAGGGCCAACCACACCCTCTGGGGGAGGTCTCCTGGCTCACGTCCAAGTGGCCAGTGCACTCAGCAGAGTGAAGAGATTTGAGTAGGGAGGAAAGAGGGAGGGGAAGAGGATGAAAATGCCACCACGGAAACAAAAATGAGCACAAATATCAGCAGTACCCACGTTGGCTTTAACGATATACCCCTTTAGTGAAAGAGAACCCAAATGTAAGGAGAGACGTGAGTGAGTTTGGCACCACTGGTGTTTTCCTCTGCCTCTAGCAAACCGCAGTCCTACTGGGACTCCCATTGTCTCAGTTTTGCTGGTACCAGGCATCCGCCTCCAGGCAGGCAGCCGAGATTGCTTACGGGATAGGGAGCAGGAGCCCTGGGGTAGGTCATGGTCACTATTTAGGAAACCTAGACCGAAAGTGAGAGCATCTCTGTTTGCCCTGTAGGAGGCTCGCCTCAGCTTTTGAGGGTGAAGATGAAGTGAATGAGGTAATACACAAGCTCGGAAGAAATGGTACATGAACCTCTAAAGAAAGGTCCCCCGATCTGCAGTGTTTGGCAGAGGAAGAGTCATGGGGAAATACCAAAAACTCATTCAAAAGGTAAACAGGGAAATGTGAGATAAAAGGGCAGAATCATCTGATACCACAAATATCAAAAAGAAAGCAAGAAATGACTTGATTTTTGCCTGTGCCTGTGGCCACCTCAAGGAGTTGTCTTCACACGCCACCCTCCTTTGGGACAGTCCTGCCCCTTCCCTTATCTTTTGCGTGGATCACACTGCCGTATCAGAGTTGGCAAACTCGGGGAAAATTCCTTAAATAGAACCCGTCACGCCCTGCCCCACCTCGCCCTCAGGTTTCTCACAGGTTCCTTGTCAGCCCCTTTGCCAAACTTGTAAATCATTTGTGCGAACGTGGGTGATTTCTTCAGAGGGCTCACTCTGCTTTTAGGAGACGGTTCCCACTATCTGTATATAAATACTTCAGTGATCTTACCCAGGAGATGTAGGTGCCATCATTTGCAAACTACATTTTCCACATCACCAGCATTAAAAATCCCCTTTGCTCTACTCGCATGCCAAGGACTTCTAGAAAAATCTGACAGTTTCATCTAGCTCATGTTTTTTCCCTGGAGTCATAAAGAGCCACTCTAGCTAGAGCCTCCATTTAAAAACGTGCCACCTGGTCCCCCGTCGCCCGAAGACACGGAGACACCGCACACTCCGTAGAGGTAGTTAAGCGGTTGCTATCTTATTTAACCTACAGCTTCCTCATAACCCAACTTTTTCACGTTATTTTGATCATTTGAAGTAACAGACAAACCGCTGACCTCTAAGTGACATCCTGGCTCCTCTCAATAACAAAAAAACAAAAAAGAAAAAATCCAAATGGAACAGAAATTGAGGAAGGGAACTCACCCAGCACACAAAACCAGAGGGAATTGGAAATGGCATTCAGGGCCCGCCAAGTCTGTAAAGCGTTCTGAGAAATTGCTCTCCCAACCCCGCCCCAGCTTGTGCTTAGGAAGAGAGAACGAGGGTACGAAGAGAGAACGAGGGTACGGGCAACGAATGAAGAGAACGAGTAAATACGGTAGGGGTGCCGTATGTCCAAACATCAGGCCATCCTACGGGGCTTGGGAAGCCCGTGCTTCAGCTAGGCTTTGCCCTGGGTAGCAGTTTGAGCATTTTCAGACATGTATCTGTTACACGGAATAATCACTTCGATTCTAAAAATACTCTCCTGCTACTAACTCAATTAAGAAGTACAGCAGGAAAACTTAATTAAGCTTTCTGGGTTGTTAAAACTCTGCTTCCAGAAAAAAATACATATATATATATATATATATATATATATGTGTGTGTGTGTGTGTGTGTACTATCCTTAGAATGCCACAGTCTGAGCGCAAGAAATAACTAACATTATCAGTCAAGAAATGTCGGTTCGTTTCCTGCACTTAGGACGGGGCCCCTCGAGTGGGGTTTTCACTGGGTAAACCCAAGACGGCCGGGCAGCTGATGAGAACAGTGTTAGTAACGTCAGCCTCCAGCCTCGGGAGAGGGGACTTGACGGGAAGCCAGATTCCTTCAGGAAATTTGGGACTAGTTGAAACCTTCTTACCCCACCTTGCTTTGATGATGGCAACTGATAAGTCTGAATTTTTCAGCACCTGGTGTTAACAGTGCCGGCTTCCCAGCTCCAAAACAACAACAGAGAAGGAGCTAAAACATCATTTACAGATGGGCGCCGTGCCCCAGAGCCCACAGAGGGAGCAGAAGGCAGCAGGGTGAGGAGACAAAGTTGATTTCCTTTTCCAGACATCAGAAATGGGGGATCTGACCGGCCCAGAAGTCACACGGGACAGGAAAGCATGGTATTCGGGGCCATGGGCAAAGAGACCCACGGGCAGGGACAGGATGGCTTTGAGAAGATTGTAAGGTCGCACCCCCCAGGAGATGCGTCCTGGGGGCAGCACCCTGTACAGGGCACAGTGTGGGGTCTGCAGTGAGGAGCAGCTCCAAGGCCAGAGCAGCTCCAGGTCTAAACAGCCAGCCAGAGCCCTGTGACAATGTATCGTCACAAAGGTCTACCCTCTCTCCCTAGTGGTCCTGGAAGATGGGAGGGAGGACACCCTGACCCATGCTTATTATAAGAGTAAAGTGGCACCAGAGGAAAATTAGGAGACAGAGCTGAACTCCATCCACTCATTAGGCGACACGGCACACGTTTAAAGCGGCAGGAACCGTGCCCGGCTCTGGGGACGCAAAGGGTGAGCAGTGCAGAGCTGGCCTGCCTTCAGGGAGCTGGGAGTCTAGTGAAAGGAAGTGAACAGTGAGCAACAAATACACCCACGTGGACAGTTACAAAGGACGGCCGGTGCTGGGAAGGCCAACAGGAGGTGCCAGCAGAGGGGTGAGCGGGGCAGAGCAGGCAGGGGGTCTGAGAGATGAGAAGGGGCCAGTCATGGGAAGGGCTGAGGGAGGGATGTTCCAGCAGGAAAACTGTATGGCCGATGGCTCCGAGGCAGGGAAGGGCCCAGCACCTTCTGGGCCTGGAGGGACACCCTCAGCATGGTGAGCGGAGCGCAGACCAAGCAGTGGAGGCAGAGGCCAGGGGCCGACGGGAGCAGGGCGCTGGGGTCTGGTGGGGACACTGCTAAAGTGATGGAGTTTTCTCCCCAGGGCCCCCCCGAGAAGCTGCGAAGCCCAGGTTGACCTATCTGTTACTTGGCAATGGACGGGGAGAGAATGGACGGAGGAGAGCGGACAGAAAGAGGTAAACTGGGCAGGACTGGCGACCAGGGAGGAGACAGGCAGAGGAGGTGTCCCAGTTTCTGTCATTTCTCCCGGTCCCTGCTCCTGTGCCACCTCGCTGTCCACGGCTCCTTTGGTTTCGGTCTGTCCCTTTGTTCTTGACCAGAAGAGGAGCCTCCCTCGTGGGGTGCTCACTTGCTCCTTCACTGTGTCCCTATCTTGCCTCCAAGCACCCTGGGGCACTGCTCTGGCAGGCACCTGATGCCCACCTCCCCCACGGCAGTGCCCAGCCCTCCCACCCTCTTTTGCATAGCCAGTGGGCTTACCCCACTGACCCTCCTCTCCTTGAACTCTGACCCAACAGGCTCCTCCTCCTACCTCTCTGGGTCTTTGGCTCCTCCTTCTCTTTCCACCCACTAAGTCAACACGGGCCCAACACGTCAGACTAAAGGTCTACCCGATACCCTGTCTCTTACGTCACCCACGGCCTGTACTTCCCACTGTTACCAGGAAGGGGGTACCCTGCCAAGTCCATGTCCAGGCCAGATCATACCCCCAGGCCAGGCCTGCCTCCCGAGCCTCACGCAGGCTCCACGGCTCCTTAAAACAAGCCTGGGGTGATGGCTGCACAGCTCTGTGAACACACCGAAAAGTAGTGAACTTAACACTGAAAATGGGCGCGTTTTACTCTATGGAAGTTAGACTTTAGTGAAACTTTACGAAGCAAAACACGCAAAGGGAAGAAGTGCAACAGCACTCCTGTCCCGCCCCCAGCTTTGACCTCCACATCTGTGTCTTCATCACCAGCAAGCCGCTACTGGCCTCAGACATGAGTCACGCCGGACTCTTCCCTCTGACTGACTTCCCAAGCCGAGACCCTTGCCCATTGGCCAAGTGTCGTTGGCTACCTGAGCTCCACCATTGCTCCATGAAACCCTTCTAGAACTCTCCGGTGGGTGGTTGGCAACGTGGTCTCCAGCATTTAGGGAGCATTCAAGCCCTGGTGTGCGTATCGGGGGGAAGCGGTGCTCTGGGTGGTCATATGGGTCCAAGGCACTTGGCGCTAGTGGGTGGGGGAAAGGAGCTTTGTACAACAAAGCGTCCCCTGTCCTACAGGACTTTGGAATGCCTGATCCACTTTCCCTGCCTACAGAGAGGTCTTGCCTCTGTTACTCATCCAGATACTAAGCCATTCTTGTACTAACCTGCTCTTGCTCTTTGTTTCTCTGAGTTTCTTACACAGAATGCCTTCTGATCCTCTTATTTTCCTAAATCCAAAATTTCTCACTCTCTGGATGTCAGCTCCTCATCATCTCACTATGTCTTTACCACGCAGAGGCAGGGCAATCTGCAAGCCCAGGGGTCACCCTATGTTGCTTGGACACTGTGCCCCCTGGGACCTGGGCCCTCCTCTTCCAAAAAGGGGGGCCATCATCCCCAGGCTCGGCCTCCTGTGGGACAGGTGGTTTCTTTGCAACTTTCTGGGCTCAGGCCCCCAGGTACCAGGGAGCAGGAGTTCCCAGGCACTTCCTGCAAAGAGCCGGCATCACAAACCAGATTTCCTGGCACCGGGTGGCCCGGGTGTCCCCCTGTGACAGGGTTGCCTCCTCAAGTGTACCCTATGAAAAGGGATAGTAACAGAAGTTGGGAGCCTACCCAGGGACATCTGCCTGCCAGGCCTGGCCCCGCCTGCCGTCTGTGGGATGCAGGAGGGTGGGGTCCTGCCTCTCGCCTCTTGCTGACCCTGGCTTCACAGGGGTCCACATTCTTTCTCCGTGACAGTGACTGTGACAGTGTAAAGTACAACCCGAGCCCCGGGAGGCCACCTTTCTTTGCTTTTTGCTCTCTGGGTCAATTGCCTTTGACCTCTTCACTTCCCTGTCCTCGGGGCAAGCACCCCTGCTCTGCGCCCCTGGTCAGCGGCAAGCACTCCCTTCTCTGACCCTCATGACCCAGACCAGTCCCTTCTACGTGTGGAAGCACCCCGTTCCTCCCACTCAGCTGCACCCCATGCAGTCTGTGGTGAGTGACTGAGCGCAGTGCAGACCCTGCTGCTCTAGAAATATTTCTTGAGTATGAGTGACGTCTAAGATATTATTCTAGACGCTGCATACATACCTACACAGACAGCGCGGCCCATGCCTTTGAGAAGTTCATAATACGTTCATTTATGATTCCTGGGGTAAAAAGATATTAGTAGAAAAGGGAAATGGAGAGAGAGAAAAGTGACCGTATTTATAACCAAATAAGGATAAGCATCATCCTGTTCACTTTGTTCCAGGCAGGGACACTGTGGCACGGTGGCTGGCGTGCAGGAGGCTGGGTGCTGGCCACAGCGATCTTTTCCAGGGACTCCCCCCAGCTCGGCAAAGACAAGGGCCCGCCCTTTGGGGTCTGCTGAGGTCCCATTGAAACGTCCCTCACGTCTTCCCTCCGCTACTGCCTTAGAGAAAGCAATTCCCTAGGGGAGGGAAGGGTGGGCTCCATGACAGTCTCTACTTCCTACTTTCTAAGACCAGGCTGCTTCTGGCCATGAGAAGAGGGAACCCAACTGCCTCTTTTCTGGGGACTGTTATGGTCCCACCACCATGGGTAGAAGAGAACGATTCTCCCAGGAAACGGAGCCTTGGGGAAAAGGGAACCCTGCGAGGAGACCACACATGTGGGCGACTCCAAAGATCAGACAAGTCTCTTCTAAAGTGAGTGAATGAATGAGTGAGTGAATGAATGAATGAATGAATGGGAAAGTCAGTCAAGTGAAATTCAATGATGCCTGCCATAGCAGTGCAGGGGCGTGGGCTTTGGGCTCTCCACTCTCTTGCTGCCCGGTGCCACTTCCTTGTGGAACGAAAGGATGGACCAGGCCCAGGAGGAGGGAGGAGATTCCCCAGGAGCCTTGTTCTCTGTTCTCTTTGGCCAACCGCCATTTCCTGCTGGGGGACCTTGGTCAGGCTGTGGCTGGAGTAATTGGTCATAACGTGGTCAGGGGTCAAAGGGCACCTGTGCTCATTACCAGGAAGTGAGAGAATGCAGATCTGATGTCAGAGTGAGGGATGTGCACCTCCTGGGCTAAGGGACTCTTGCAGATGTGAAATGGTGGCCTCAACCTCTTCTTGCTGGTAGAAAAGTAATTCTCGCTCCTAAAAACGTTTTAATCAGAAATCGTTTTCTTTGTTCTGAGGCCTCCATGTGGCTTTACAAGGTGGGCCCGAGGCATGTGACAGGAACTTTTATTCTTGCTCTGAAAGCAGTGGCAACCTTCCAGGTGTGCTGCGTGGCCCCAGCAAGCTCCCCAGGCTCCCTGCCAACTGCCACCCTGTGGCTTGGATGGGCCAAGGGTAGCGTCTTAAAAATAAAGACTCTTTCCAGCTGAAGGATAGGAGAGACTTGGATGTATTTCTGTAGGCAAGAAAGAGGAAAGGAGCAGATTCTCAAAAAAAAAAAAAAGAAAAAAAAAAAAAAAAAGCCCTGATCCCTACCCAAACCCAACCTAGACAGCTGGGCAGTTCCACAAGCTGAGGTTGCCTTTCTCAACCTCTCAGCCTCCACCCCTGGCCTCAAATTGTGTGTGTTCCCACCCTGTGCCCAGCGCAGTGGCGTGTTGCTCTGAAGAAGCTTTCAGTCCATCCAGGTGGACAGTTGGGGTGGATGGACAAACACACAGGGTCAGAAGCACCAGGACGGGGGCACTGGTGGGACACCAGCCTGCAGGGGGCGCCAGAGTGGAGGGGACCAAGGACATCAGGGCTCAGTAGCGTTTGCCCCGGTTCAGTACAGACACACAGCAACTGCGCTGTCACCCGCCAAGGGGTGGGACATTTGTCTTTGCCGCCAGCTATGGGAAATAAATAATCTATATAATCTTGGCTGCCTGAGGGGAGTGGCTGTCACTTGCCCTGACACTATAATAGTACTGGTGTGTGGCCTGTCACATTCGAGAGAGTAGGTCTGGAAGGCGGGGTGCTAGAAACCGAGTGTTTGTGTCCCCTTGAATTTGTGCGCTGACGCCTAATCCCCAGTGAGATGGCATTGGATGTGGGGCCTTTGGAAAGTGATTAAGGGCCCTTATGAATGGGACTGGTTCCCCCGTGACTGGGTTTAGGATCCAGAGAGCTCCCTCAGCCCTTCCACCATGTAAGGACCTGCAGCTTCTTCCTCCAGCTGGACCCTGCGTGACACAAGATGGCCAGGGGCAGTGTGGTCGCAGAGCTGTCCACGCAGGGGCCTCGCCCTATTCTGATTTCATGTCCCTGAGCCGTGCGAGGTGGGCATCATATTCTCCCAGGCTCTCAGGCCAGCCTGGTGACCCACAGGATGAACTGCCTTGCTCAGGGTCACAGAGCTGCAAGTGGCACCCACAGCTGAGCAGCCCCCTGCAAGGAGACTCTAGGAAAGAAGTAGAAACCAGGGACTCCAGGGCCGAGCCATATTTCAAAGCATTTTCTCAGTCTGAGAGCACAGCGAGCAGCACTTTATTGAAAGGAGGTGCTGAGGTCTTGCAATCATTGGCTGGCGCTAGGGAAAGGATAGAAATGTGTCCTGTGCCATCAGGGCCCTGCCTCGGGGGAGACAAGGACCTATCCAGGACAGCTCCAGCCCATCCACACTGCACCCCTCCCCGGCCGGCCTGAAATGGCTGCTCCGTGCTGGCTGCCAGCTCAGCCAGCCACAGACGCAGGCCAGGAGCCAGCTCAAAGCCAGGAGCCCACAGAACCATGGGCAGGACCCTGCGGGACACCCAGCTTGCTGGGGAAGGCCACGGAACACTCTTACGTTGAAACCTGCTCCTCGAACTGGGAGCATGTTTGCTCACATAATACAACTTTATTATGTTTACACACAGTTAACCACAGCCCATGGGCTCACCGCACCCAGAAACGCCGTGAGAGGATTGGCCGTTTCTGAGCTTTTCCCTGAGGATTCATTCGCCGCTTGTCCGTGGCTTTTGTCTTTGCCAGCACAGGCAGGCCTTTGCTCACGGTCACTGATGGTTTGTGGAGAACTCAGCCTGGAGACCCATGAATCTCAGGAAGAAACTCTCTCGGGCACTGTCAGGCCGCTCACCCAGCTTCTCCCACCCTTCCTCCCATCACAAGAAACCAGATAGTTTTCATGGTCAGCCTGGCCCTCTTTCTTGGGAGATGACCCAGGATGAGCCCCTAGAGGTGGCGCTCTCTGGACACTGTCACAAGCGGATGTGAGCCCACAGCCGTCACAGCCATCGGCTACACCCCTGGGTGGAGGGGGACCAGAGCAGGAGCCACTCATGAAGCCCAGCCTGCAACCCTTCACCTCTGGTCTGAGGTCATACCAGCCAGAGAGCATCTTCACTCCCTGACCCACTTTCAGCTGGACTTCCATCTCCTTGTCACCCACAGCATCCTGAAATCCACCACTCTACCCAACTTCTGTCCCCCTTTAAATGAGGGAAAGGTCATCTGTAAGCATCTCTTCGGCAGATGCCCTTGTTCCTGTTTGCCTCGGAATCGGATGCTGGCGTTTGAGCATGCCGCCACCACCCCCATGCCACCAGTGATGCTTGTCCTCTGTCTCCATTCAGGCGCCACCCAAAACAGACCCTACAGCGAGGACTTGATTGTGGGTGGTTTATTTACAAGACGGCCCCAGAAAGCACAGGGCAGAGGTGAATAAGAAAGATGGGGAGGGAGGAAAGCCCCCGAATAGAAGTGAGAGGGGGTTCCCACTGCCAGCAGTGGGCTCAAGCCACTGGGCCCTGGAGGAGGTGGGGAACAGGCTTCCACTGAATATTTATGGATTGAGAAGCCCCGGAGGGCAGGAACTCCACTGGCACTTCTGGGCTCTGCCCCCAGGGGAGGGGAGCAACTTCCCAAGGTGGCAGGAAAGAAAGTAGAAGCCAGCCACTAGGGGTCTCTGCCTGGCTGGAGAGGAGGGCAGGCATCGCAGTCTGCTCTCTGCTCCATTGTGGAAGCCTCAGTTTCCTTCTCTGTACAATGGGTCTAGTGGTACTCACGTGGCAGGACTGGTATGAAGCACAATGACAAATGTGCTTCCTGGCAGACGGTAGAGGCTCTGTAAGTGCTGGCTTTGTACGTGTGGCTCCTTAAGTGAGGGATGTATCTGCCTCGTGATCTCGCCGAAGGCTCTGACTCGGTTCTGTGTTCCCTCCTGCCACCTCCACTCCTGGTCCTCTTCATGCATCTGCGGGCAGCCTGGGGCTTGGGGGAAGTCAGACTTGAATACACTGAGCTGGCCAGGCCCTGTCCTGACATGTTCCAGCCAGGGGGGGGTGGTCAGCCGGTCAGCCAGTCAGCCAGGCCAGGCTAGGGCGCCGCCTGCTCAGTGTCTAGCTGATCCACAGGGTCGCTACCACTCACCTGTGCCCATAGACCATGTCACTTGGCCGTCTGGCTAAAGCAGCCACCTGCTCCTGACCGCGGGAGGCCCAGCACTTGACCTTTCTCTCCCAACGTCATTTTCCATTCGGCTGCATTTTGGCCAGACCTGAAATGCTGCTCTGGGGGAGCCGGGAAGGATTGTTCTAAGGCTTGTCATTGTTTCAGGATCAGGTCGCCTAAGTCTCCAGAATGTGACAGAAACCAGAACCTCCCCTGCACCACTGACACCCACCGTGGGACCTCGGATGGACGGCAGAGGCTGGGCCGGGGAGAGGGCGGTGGCTCCTCTGCCCCCATGCATGTGCAGAATGCTTCAGCCGCGCCCTGCCTGCCTGCAGGAGCTTGGATTTTGTAGCTCAGGCCGAGTGCCAAGTTGGCACGGGAGTCTGGCCCCCAGCCTGGGTCTTGCTCTGCCTTAGCCAAATCTCAGGCAAAGGTGGTGGGTCCCCCCCATGGGCAGGGAGAATGCTACCTGCCCACCAGGGACCCAGGAAGAAGGAGACTCCTGAGCCTGGGGTTAATGCTGCAAGGCCCATGGAAGCTCTGTTCTATCTGCAAGGTGGGGCGTGAAGGCAGAGAAGGGAACTCCAGGATCCCAGGATCCGCTGCGGTTCCTTCCTCAAGCCTCTTTCCCAAATCGTCTCCATCTATCATCCCAGATCCACCAGAGCAGGGCCGTCTCTTCTGTCCCCTGTCGCTCCCTTGGCCTTTTGCAAGGAGCAGCCTCGGCACCTCAGCAGAATCCGACCTCCCTCCCTTCCACTGGCTGCAGCCTTGCTTCATCATCCTCTATGTTGATTAAGCACCTATTGAATTCTCAGGGCTATGTCCCTTGAAATGGAGCGGATGTAAGAGTCAGGCCTTTGGTCACAAAACCGGCATCTGAAAGGCATTTGCAATTTGAGATACAGCCTTTTGATCCTCACGACCACCGCCGGGTGCAGAGTCTATGCAACGTCCCATCTTCCCAACGAGGAAAGGCGTGCTTCAGTGAGGTCACGTCATTCTGGCAGGAGAACCCAGCTGTTTGGAAGCTGCCATGTGTTCCGTGATGCAGAGTGCCCTCCCTGTCCTTTCGAGGGGTTATTGCTGAATTTTAGAGACAAGGCGGCCCAGGGAGAGCCTTCTTGAACCAGCAAAGCCAGCCAATGACCGTGCAAGTGAAGCCATAACCACGGGCCTTCCAGAGGACCTCACAAGGGCCCCTGGTGAGCAGCAGGTACAGCAGCTGGGAGAGCAGTGCCCCAGCTGCTCTGAGGGGCTGAGGAGGCAGAGACAGGACAGCTCTTTGAGGACAGCACACAGAGTGGTGGAGACCATGTCCTGTGGCAGATCAGGTAGGGCTGCAGTGGTGGCTAAGGGGTGTGACCTGAGCAAGGGGTAAGGGCACCACAGTGGATTTTGACCTGGGCAATGGCCTCCCATTTGGAACAGCCTGCAGAGGTGGCGAAGAAAAAGGGTCTCAAATTGGGGCTACCACCATGGCCCTATGGAAGTTGACAAGGGCCTGGACATCGCATTTTAAAATGTGGAGGCAACTGGGTAACTCAGTCTCAAGCACGGCATGTCTAACTTGTAGTTGCCCTAACCCATTCTGCATGTGTGGGGCATGGACGTCACCCTCTCACATGTCCTCAGTCAGCCGGTCTGGCAGGACCCCACCAGCCCATACCCGCACTGACCGATGAGGGCAACCCCATATCTGCCCCTGTGGGTTGTTCTGGGGCCTCTGCTCCCAGGCCCCTCTCTGGCTGGGGTGTGGGGTGTTGGCTGTGGTCCATTCTGCTCTGTGAGTCTGAATAAAGGGAAGAGCCTCGGCAGCCTCAGCTTCACTGTTCTGTGCCCTCTTCTTCTTCCCTCTTCTTACTACATGGACCTCTTCCTCTAATGAAAATCTGCTCCCCTGAAGGACCAGAGAGCAGTCATTTATTCTACGCTAAGGCCAATGTCTCGGTTTGGTCATTGTTGTACCCTCAGCTGGTGAACATAGCACTCGGCATATAGTAGATACTCAGTAAGCAAGAAGAAAAGGAAAGGGTTTTTTTGGGTAGATGGATGGATGGGTGGGTAGATGGATGGATGGATGGATGGGTGGATGAATGGGTGGGTGGGTGGATGGGTGGATGGGTGGGTGGATGGATGGATGGGTGTCTGGATGGATGTGTGTGTAAGTGTATGTATGTAGTAAAGGCTCTACTACATAGAAATTGACTAAAAATGTCCTCTTGGATTGGAGACAGGTGTGGAGAGAGTCCTGTTCCTTTACCTCTCTCCTCCTGCACTCTGGGCTCTGAGCTATTAGTGGTAGGAGAGTAAGCTGACGAAGCACCCAGCGCACTCACAGTCTAGGCAGTAACGTGCAATCAGGGACAGGGGTGGCTCCGCGTCAGGCTGGGCAGAGGGCAGTGGGACCTGGGTGTGAATGGGTGCTACAGAGCAGGGCCTCTGACGTCCCTGGCAGGGGCCCAAATCCCCCAAGATGGACAGGAGTCAGTACCTCCTGTTGTGGCTGGTGACACCAGACATCTTTCACATCCTGGGGCCCCACCTCTATGCTTTGATTGTCTGCCTGGTGAGGCCAGGGCTGGTGCAGAGGTTTCCAGGGCCACTCGCCGTCCACTGGCGGCTGATCCTTAGGTCTCGTGGTTTAGGGTGGGGGAGGTACTTGAACCACGGGTTTTCTCAAGAGTTTCAAGCCAGCCCCAAAGAAAAGCTGCAGGAATAATTTTATATATATATAAAATTTGAGAATTTGGGGCCTTCGGAGACCTTTCCTGTATTTGCATGCGTATATACATATATAAAACATGTATACACTGTGTGTGTGTTCATATATATACATATATAATTTTTATATGCATGTCTATATGTAACTTTTTTTAAGAATAGGAAAGTATAGTAATCCCTGGAGATCCGAGTCCATGCTCAGAAGCTCTCCGTGGTGGCCCAGCCTGGGGGCTCAGAGCAGGCCTGGCCCTGAGCCCCATCAGCACGCCCCGATGTGGCTGTTGTGGGTGGGGCTCTGTGGTGGCAGGAGGGGTTGAGCCCGAGGGGACGGGGCGTCCTGGCTGAGTGTGGTCTGGTACAGGGGATGGTGGTCATGAGCGCTGCTGACCACCCAGTGGTTGGACATGCTCATGTTTCGGCAGGGCCGTGGAACTGGTTCTGATCCAGGAGTGGAAGTGACCCGTGATGTTTTCAGGACAGGGCACCGGAATGCTGGGGTGAGACCGACCAGAGGCCTCCTTCCCTCTGAAACAGAAGCCGGACGGCGAAGTTCCACATGGCGGCTGCCCCATCGACCTGGTTCTGGGGAGGCAATGGTCAGTGCCCCCTGCCAACCAATCACGTTCGTGAGTCATGAGCAAGAAGACGAAAAACCCTTTTGTTATTATTCATCAAGACTTCGGGGTTGTTTATTACTGCAGCATAACCTATCCCATCCTGGGAGTTTGAAAGCCGGAACAGTCTCAGCCATTCCAGAAAAGCCATCCAGTTTTCTTTCTAGGACATGCTGGGTGTCAAGTTCTTGGTGGGTCTGACCTAGGCATCCTGGCCAATTCCTCTCAGCAACACTGTGGATGGCCTGGTGCGTTTCAACACCCCCCAGCACCCTCCCCTCCCTTGGAAAGCCCCCCCGCTGGCTCACTCTGGAGTCTAGCCCTGCCTGCGACAGTGCTTGCTGGGAGGGGTGTGATTCTAAAATAGGTTGAGGAATGGCAGTGAACCCATGGTCTCTAAGGATGGCCTCCCCGGGAAGTGTGGGCCCCACTCGGCATCAAAAGCTGTTTTCACATGCGCCTTGCTTTTTTTTGCTGAGAGCTGATACCTCTTTCCCTTGGAATGCACAGTGTCAAGCAAGGAGCTGAGAGGTGTGTGCATAACCTTGCAGGCCCAACCCTGCCTCCTCCCGGCCCATCTGAACCCCATGTGCATGCCCTGCACCTCAGTGCGGACCAGCCCTCAGTGCCCCGAGGCTGGGCAGGCTTCGCAATGAGCAGCCCTCAGCTCCCGGCCAGCGGCAGGTCGATGGGGAGGTGGTTTTTAACAGCCTCCTGCCTATCGATTTCTGTGTGGTGAGGTCAACTTCAGCCCCCCTCCTCCCCTGCAGAGGGGGGCTGGAAACCAATGCTGTTGTGTCCCCATCTATTTCCTGCTTGCTGGCTCTCGGCAGTGTGACCAGCTCCCTGCTGGCTCTGTGACCTTGGGCAAGTCACCTTACTGTGGGTTCTGTCACTCTGAATCCCCGTCACCCGGTGATGGCATGTGTGGGAAGAGCCAGCCGCTTGGCCAGTGGCTGATGAGTGGCAGCACTCAGGTCCTTGCCCAGCCTACCTCCATAGGTGTGACTCATCATTCCCAGTCTTGCGTGATGAGGACATTGAGGTTGTGGCCAGCAGGTAACAGGATGCGGGTGAGAAGGCTTCTTGGCCCACCCGAGGGAGACAGAGGACCAGATTAATGCAGCAGCTGAAGGCAAGGCTGGGCTTTTCTCCAATGACCTACTGTGCACCCCATACTGAACCCCTAGAACCGATCTGACCCTAAACAGCTCCCCGGACAGGTAGTAACCACCCACTGGGTGCCAGACCCCCAGCTGGTGCTTAGGAGACAGGGTTGCCAGCCCTCCGGTGGTTTAACTCAAGCAGGGGTCAGGTCCTCCTGGGAGGGGTTGGTGGCAGGGGGATGTCGGAGGGCTGGTGGATATGAGATGGAATCCCACCCCTGGGAGACCATGGACTCGTCCCCAGGAGCCAGCTCAGT
This sequence comes from Macrotus californicus, assembly GCA_007922815.1. Taxonomy (NCBI): domain Eukaryota; kingdom Metazoa; phylum Chordata; class Mammalia; order Chiroptera; family Phyllostomidae; genus Macrotus; species Macrotus californicus. Next base: position 95,123 of record VMDR010001528.1, on the reverse strand, counting down.
GGGTGGCACCTTGCTCAGGACAGTGTGTGGAGCAGGGGGGACCCTGCCTACTCTCTGGGGTCCTTCTGTCTTTCCCTTAAGCCACCAGAGGCTAATGATGGGACTCTCAGCTCAGTTCCCCCTTCTTATGGGGCGGCAGCCAGCAGGACATTGCTGTCCCCTCCCAGCTATTGAGAGGGGAACAGTAACAGGGCTCCAAGGCTGCGGTGGGGCGGGGACCTCGCTGAGCTGCGGCCCCTGGGGAAAGCGGCCTGTGAAACCCCCTTGGCCCAGGAGGATGGAGAAACAACGCCCAGCCCAGCGTGGGCGTCCGGCCTTCAGCAAACACCACACCCTCCCACCCCCTGAAAGCTATTTCTGCCGCTTCCTGGCTTGGTTTTTCTCCCTCCGCCCCCATCTCCGTCTGGGTTCAACCTGACCTGGCGGGGGAGTGCCCACCCCAAGAGGCCACCTGCAGGGCGGGCCTGGGCTAGGAGGGGAAGGCCACCCCCTCTGTGGGACCAGAGGCTCCTTTGCCAGGTGAAATCCAGCTTTAACCCCTGGGATCCCAATACCATGGAAAATCTGGAATATGAGAGCAGTAGTGGCCCAATCCTCTCCCCTCCTGAGCAGTGCCTGCTTGGGCTCCACTCCACTCCTCGCTGGGCTCTGGGGGTTTCTGGTAACTTCTCCCATGGCAGGGACACCATTGTGCTGTGGGGGCGGATGGCCATGTGTCGTCACTTTCTCTGGTCAGAGAGTTCAGGAGCCTGTGACGGCTTCTACCTTCCTTCTCCTGGCACAGGACGGAGGGCCAGGAGGCACCCCATTGCCCAGGGGACAGGTCCCCCCCGAGAGCGTGGTGGTGGGGGGTACTAGATGACACCACTGATTCAGAGTACCCAGCCCAGAGTTGGTCCCCTGTCTCTGCCACCTGCCAGCATCCTGATGGACAGTCAGCTAGCCTGAGACAGCCTGACCACTGCCCCCAACTGTACCCCATGGCGGCCACCACGGAGCTGCCAGTGGCTGAGCAAGGGAAGAACAAGACCTGTCACAGAGAGGTCCCTGTTCTTGGCACACATGCGGAAATTCTTTTCCCTTTTTAATAAAGAGCTTATACTGTTGGCTCTTATAAACGAGCCATCTTCTGAAAGTCCACCCAGGACCCTGGGATAGCCTCAGGGCCTCCGTTTAAAATCCCACTGCACACCTGTCTGGGTTTACCGCCTGCCTCTCCTGCTTCATTTTTCCCCCTTGCATTTATTGCCAACACTGCACTCTATGTTGTGTTTATTTCTCCTGCTTTGCGTCTCTTCCCACCCCCACTCCCAGGAGTAAAGAAGCCTCATGAGGGGGTGATGTGGGCTGGTCTGTTTACATCCTCAGAAACTAAAGTACACCTGGCAGGCCACAGGCCCTCAGTAAATGTTTCTAGAATGAATCAAAAAGATCCTTTCCTCAGAAGACGGTGACATTTTCTCAGCAGGTTGGGAAGGGAGGACCCCAGGGTCCCCATTGCCCCTAGGAGCCTCCTGGCAGCCCCTTCCTGGCTCTCACCGCAGTGTGGAAGACCCTGGGCCTGGTACCCACCAGGTCGGTGGGGACCTGCTGTTGGTTGACCAGCAAGTCCCAGCTTCCCAACTTCCCCTGTGTTCTTTCCAGCAGCCTCATCCTCACACTGAGGCCCGCAGACCGTCAGCCAGAAGCTGGTCGGATGGACAAAATCTCCAGCCCCACCCTGGGCCCATGGGACCAGAGTCTGCACTTTAGCCAATCCCAGGTCCTAAGTAAGTGCGCGTTTCGGTTTGAGACGCACTGAGTGCTTGATGGCCGACCCACAGACGTTCCCTTCTCCCAGACTAAGAGAAATGCTTTGCTGAAACCATCTTGATTTTTTTTTTTTTTTTTACTCTGCAGCAGCTCCTAAAACAGCCAGCGCCCGGGGCTGAGGGTGACGAGCCTTCACGTTACTGCGTGGAAACGGTGAAGGGCTGCGAACCCAGCAATTAGCCTGGGAGAGCAGGGAGGCGCGGCAGGCTCCACAGAGAGCCAGGGGAACAGCAGCAGTAATTGCAGGGTGTGCCAGCCTGGGGACGTGTGTGCAGGGGGGAGGGGGCACTAAGACAGCAGCCACCTATGTGTGGCGGGGGCAGTGGGCGGGGGAGGAGGGATGGCAGGGGCGGAGCCCGGTGACAGAGATGCAGAGAGCTGGGCACTCAGCGGCCCAGCGGCCTCCGCAGGCCTGCTTGTTGGTCCCAGTTGGCTTCAGCTTTTCTCTCCCCGAGGCCAGCTCCTCATTGCCCCACCCTCTGCAGATGACACCCAAGGGACGCTGCCCCGGGTACTTGCAGGAGCCTGTAGGAGGCTTCTTGGCAGGGGGAGGGTCAGGCTTCCTGCTGCAGCATTGGGATTAGCTCCAGAGAGGTTTGGCCTGGTGATGTTCAAACCAGGGTCCCCGGCACCCTGGGGCTCTGTGGAGGGGAGGGCAGGAGGAATCCGGTGGCCTTTCTGGCCCTTGCCCAGCCCCCATCCAGACACCCAACTGCCACCAGGCATCTCGGCTCTTGTCTGTTTTATGTATTAGAATTCTGAATGAGACGTCACTTCAGAAATGAGTTCTCACTACTTTTTTTAAGAAAAGAAAGGGAAGGAAAAGGTATTAATCTGATATACCGTCTCCTTTTACAGATGAGCAGGTGAGTGACAGGCCCAAAGTGACCTGGTTAGCTGTTCCTCCTTCCTTCCTTCCTCGTCTTCACGGCCTCAGAGGAAGGAGCTCCATATTCCGTGTCTGTGCAGATTGCCAGAGCCTGCTTGTCTTTGTTGCCTAAAAGATGAGGAAGCTGAGTATCAGGATCGTTCCTTCCCCCAGAGACACACAGAGGTTAGAGGCTTGGCACCCAGGTCTATAGGGAGCAATGGGTCACAGAAGCGCCTCTGGGCCACTTAAAGCCCAAGTGACATCACCCCACCCCCTCCTGGCTGCTTCCCATTCTCTCTGCTCAGCTTTGCTCCATCCACTGTCAATCAGTCCTCGTGGTGGGTAGGCCCTAGGCGGGACGCTGGGGACCAAATGACCCAGATGCTGCCCTCCTGGCCTTAGAGTCCCACAGGGGAGCAGCCTGGTGGCCTAGCATGCTGGCATGGCATGCTAGGGCCACCTTCAGGGAGGTTGTTCCATCACAGGCCACACGAGGACACCAGCGCTTGGGCCAGCTGAACACATCTGCCTTTGGGGGCTGCCTTCTGCTCACAGGGCGGTTCTGGGGGTCATGGCACCCCCTCCCCATGCAGTGTGGGTGCACATGAACAGAGTCCTTCCCTGGGATGGTACACCCAGCACTAACTGGAGCAGTGAGAGCAGGGAGAGAGGGGAGCCTGCCTCCAGTGTGTTCCTTGCCTCTAGTAGGAGAGCGAGGTCCCCTTGCAAGCAGGAGTGGTGCTGAGGTCGTGCGCTCTGTGTGGCCTGAGCCAGGCCTTGGTAAAGGTGCTCCAGTCCTCCCCGCTGCCCACCAGCTGAACTCTGCCTCCCCAGCCCCTTCCTGAATCCGCCTTCTCTGCACCTTCCCAGGATATGGCTGAGCTGATCACCTGGCTGTGAGAGCAAGCACCCAGCCCTATGCCAGGGCCCTGATTTGGACCTTTCTGGAGTGGAGCCTGGGCATCAGGCAGCAAATGAGACCGGCACCCATGGGAGAGGGGCATGTCAGGGAACAGAGCTGGACAAAATCAGCCCCATCGCTGCCGGGGAGCCCCTCAGCCCTGGCCCCGGGCGACCTGCACGGGAGGGAGGTGACACCAGCCGCTGCACAAAACACCACGACACAGGGCAGGTAGGTGTCCTCGGAGCTTGTGGCCCCAGGGCAGGGTAGCTGGGCCCTTCTTGTTGTACCCTCTCTGGTTGCTGGTTCCTGGAGACCCCATGTACCCTCTTCCGCTGCTTCCTGCCCCTCACTCCCCGTGGCACCCCTCTGGGCTGAGAGGAGCAGGAAGCAGCCAGCCTGGAGCCTGGGCTCGGGATGGACTTTCCTGCCTCCTCCAGCTGGGACCACTCCCACGAGGAAGCTTCCCCAAGGTGTGGAGTCAGGAGGTCGGGAGCAGTGGGGTTAGCACTGAGTCCCCGAGGCCAGGGCCCACAATGGCCTACCCATCTGCCCTGGCTGTAAAGGCTCATTCTCAAGGGGATAGCGACCTTGCACTTGAAACCAGGCTCAGCTTCCTCTCGCCTCTCCGAGCACCAGCAGCTCAGCGTGAGTGCGTTTTCACTGCTGTCGGGGCGATTAGCAGCTTCTGACCCTGAACCCCCGAGACTTTCACTTGAGTCATCCTGGGCCTCTGAGCTGCCTGGAAGGGCCTTGGGCCTACCCCAGCCTTCTCTGCCACATTTCTGCTGCATCTGCTCTGTGCACGGTGCAGGGACCCAGCGTCACATGGCTAAGTGGGCCACACAACCATGTTTTACTTTAATATCCAGACTGCCTGCCACCCAGCTGCATCGCTGTGTGATGGCTCTCCTGTGACAGCACGTGGCGGAGGAGGTGGCAGGGAAGCTCCTGCTTCGGGGCTGGGAGGAGACCCACACCTTTCTTCTTCTGGACTGACCTTGTTCTGGACCGCACGGATAAAAGCAGACCCTTCCTCGTCCCCCAAGCCCCTGCACTGGCCCAAGAGCAAGTGTCCCCGTCCCCAGGCCACAGATCCCCACCTGGGGTGGGTTGGAGACTTCTGTCACCCCTGGCCTGTAAGATTTGAGATAATAAAAGGAAGGAAGGGGAAGAGGTTCCCAAAATAAAGCCCTCTGGGGACGAAAGCTCGGACCCAGCCTTTCCCCCAAAAAAGACTCCCATTTGTTCTCTGGGAGAGTTGAAAGAAGAACAGGGTATTGTCCTTGTGCAATGGTTTCATTTTAAGCCTTTACTTGGGGGCGGGGGGGTTGTGCTGGTTTTGTGCTCTCCCTCCTCCCCGGCCCCGCAGTGCATGAAAGGCTGGGGTCAGGCCCGGCGGGAGGGGGGCGACAGCAGCCGCTTTCTCTTTGATTTTCCCCAGAACAGCAGCAGGGAGCTCTTTCCACCTGGAGGTGCCGGGCTGTCTCCTTCGGGCCAGTCCCAGACTTAGCTGAGAATAATTCTTCCTTGCAAAAAAAAAAAAAAGAAAAAAACACCAAAAAAAACCCATAACAATTCCCATTAAATGTTCCAAATGCTCCACGCCACACTCAAAGCTCAGAAAGGGCCTTTGAAGGTTTTTCACTGAACAAAAATAAAACCTTCCCAGAGGCTAGAGAAACAGGGCTGAGCATCACCCCCAGGTCTGTGGAATGCGGCTGGCAGACGTGAGGGGCAGAGCAACAGCCCGTGTGCCCACGGAGAGGGACAATTGAGGAACAAAGGGAGAGAAATGAGGCACGTGGCTGAGAGAGGCTGTTTCCTGGGAGATTGCAGGCGTTTTTTATGATTTGAGCCAACACTGAGCCCCTGTGAGCACTGCTAGTTACCTCTCCTAATGAGGGAAGTGGGTAATCCCAAACGGTGAGTAATCCCCATGCTACAGACACCTTCCCCCCACCCCCAACTTCCCACCCTCCAACAAGGTGGCTGGGGAGGAGGGACACCAGCCCGGACACAGACACAGAGGAAGATTAAGGTCGCCCTGAGCCTGGATCCTAAATCAGACAAACTCAAATCCATTCATTCATTCACTCACTCACTCACTCACTCACTCGATGAACATTTATCCAGCATCTGTCCACTACGCGCCAGACCCAGTTCTAGGTACACCAGGAAACGCAAGGGCTCCAGCCAGCCGTGTGTTTGCACGTCAGCTTCCCAATGCAATCAACCCAGCTAGAACGTACGACAGCTCTCTGGGGCACACGTCTCAAAGCAGACCTCGGAGATGAGTCACCTGGGACCTTGTTAGAAGCAGAAGCAGAATCTGATCAGGTGGCAAGGAGGGGCCTGAGGCTCTGCATTTTTAACAAGCTCCCAGGCAGTGGTGTCACCGCTGCTGGCCCCAGGGTAGAGCGCCACGCCGTCTGGGTTCCCTCCCAGCCCTGTCATCTGCCCTGTGAGCTTGGGCAAGTGTTTCAACCACATTCTGCCTCAATTTTCTCATCTATAAAAGAGAGGTTGAAATAGTTCCCACCACACAGAGATGTATTATGGAAGTGATTTCTTTATTTATTTTTTTTTTGCCTAAGACTGCTTGAAGTGGGTTTTTCCATCACTTGCACAGAATCTCGGCAATGCACTTTTGTCAGCTGCTCTTGCTCTGAATTTCTCCATCTTTCCTGCCATGCCCCTATGTCTGCTTGGTTCACGAGTCTCTGCAGACCTGAGAAGGTGGAAGTGTGCATAGCTTTGTCCTCAAATGCCACCACTTTGGGGAGCTGGGCATGGGGAGGGGAGGGTTTCTCCATCACACCGCTTTGAGGAATTGCATCATCCTCAACCCCCTAGCAGCCAGCAGGGACAGTTGTGACAGTGGTGTCAGAGGGGGACCATTGGATCACCCAGAAAGACAGCAGAGCAGAGGGCTGTTCAGCACCCAGGATCTGGAGTCAGAATGCTTGGCTCTCCTGCTGAAGATGTAGGTGGCCTTGTGCAGGGCACTTGATCTCTCCATGCCTCATTTCTCTCCGGGGTGACATAGGTTCATCCTAGTGCCCACCCCCACCCAGGCTTAGTTCTCCCTCCGTTTCTCTGCTTTCATGAAACCCAGGTCAGAAGCAAGTCCACAGGGGCCCTGCTCCCAGGAAAGTGGCATTTTGACTGGGGGCTTCCACCTCCTGAGTGGGTGGGCTTGTGATTTAGATGCCTCTGGTTGTGGTCATGTGGACTCGTCACAGGGTCTGACACCAATCCCAGTCCCAGCAGAGGTTCCGATGTCTCCATAGGCGATACTTCCAAAGGTGAAAGAGTGACGAGGAGCCCAACACCGTGGTCCACCAGGCAGGGCAGGGGGCATCCAGTGACACCTGAGTGTCTTCATCTGAGCATCCAGGAGCCTGAGGACCCAGGTTGGGGTCAGGCATGGGAAGATGCAGCTGCATCCCTCAGCCTCCTGCAAAGGCCCCCGCGGGAGCCCTGGTCTCCCTGGGAATCCAGACCAGCCACTAACCAGGTGGGTAACTACGAAGACATTGGGCAATTGGTTTTCCTCCTGCAGAAAAAGAGCACTGGGACGATGGTTTCTAATGCTGGGGCTGGAGGGGCACCCGTCTCCTGTGGACAAGGGTTTGGAATGTCGTCGTACCTGGGGAGGCGGGGGAGAGGCCTTCACCTAGGTCCAGCTTCACCCAAAACCTGTGGGGAAGTGTCCTTGTCTACAAGAGCCATGAAATATTTGAGATATAGCTACACTTTTTTTAAAAAGGTTTTATTTACTTATTTTAGACAGAGGGAAAGGGAAGGAGAGAGAGAAACATCAATGTGTGGTTGCCTCTCGCACGCCCCCTACTGGGGACCTGGCCCACAACCCAGGCATGTGCCCTGACTGGGAATCGAACCGACGACCCTTTGGTCCACAGGCCTGCGCTCAGTCCACTGAGCCACACTAGCCAGGACCATAACTACACTTTAAAAGTATTCATTGTTGATAGGAAATTCAATTTTAACTGGCATCCTCTGTCTTATCTGGCAACCCTACCTCAGACCCCATGCTCTCCTAAGATCACTGCCCCCAGCTCTGCAGCCCCCGCTGAAGCTTTGCCCACCCTGCTCCTCCCCCTCCCCCAGCCCGTAGTCTCCCCCTCACCCCCGCCCAGGAGAAGAGGATGCTCTGTCTTCCCTCTACACTATTATTAAGATACAAACTCTTTGCCTATCTGGGGATTCTTTGTTGATTTGCAACAAGCTCTCTTAGATTTTTTTAAAGCGCACTGCCTGTTTCTTGTGTTTTTTCATTCCCTCTCCAACTTCCCAGCTTCTGCAAGCAGCCAGGGTGCGGCCACCTCTGACTGACCACTAGGGGAAAGGTTGGGTGTGGGGACTTGAGCAAAGGAAAAGTTCAGGGACAAATCCTTTGAGACGCCGGCTCCCTGCGCAGCAAACCAAGGGAGGGGTGAAGCTGTCATCACTGTGGGTGCGGTGGGGGATGGGAGAGAGGGAGTCACACTGGGAACCAAAGGGGTGGACGAGGTTAAGCATTACAAGGGTGTCTTGTTTGGAGTTGGGCTGTGTGCATTAATGAGGTCCATTTAAAGATTTATAATAATTAATAAGTCTGTTTTTGGACTAGGAAATGCTTGAATGTTATTTTTTCTAAAAGAGCTCGCAGTGAAATTGAGTGAAGCTCCACTCCTACCCCACCCTCAAGCCCTTTGTTTATTCCCTGGAGGCCAAAACGGGACAGTGACTTCTGTCCAGCCAGACACAGATCTCTATCCCTGGGCATATTTGTCCCTTGCCCTGGTGTTTGGGTGTGTTTTGTGCACAGGTTGTGGCTTACAGTGGGCGCCGTTCTGCTTCCTTCCCTCACCCTCCTTCTTGGAGGGCATCCCAAACCCACCCCATCTGTGGCTGCCCTCAGATGGGTCACCCAAGGCAGCGGAGGAGGCGGCCTCGGTGTCGGTCCCGGGAGAGGGCCTGGCACCAGACGCCCGTGAAACACTTGGCCAGTGCCTGGGAATGCCACCCCCCTCCCGGAGCCATTGGTCCAGATCACCAACTCATACTTAGGAGAACAGTGTGAAACTTAACTTAGCGTTTGGAAGAGAGTCCACCCGGTGCTGTGGCTTTGAGATTGCATCTGATCTTTGTTGACGTACTCAGAGCTGTTTCTACAGACTTTTAATTAGTGCAGAAATGCCGAGTTTTGTTTTGCCTCCTTTAATATCACAGCTCCTAAACATTTCCCCGCACTAACGTAAGATCATATCTTTGTGATTTGCAATGGAAAAACCATGTCACTGTTTTTTTTTCCATCACTCCAGCATCTATGGAGTTGATCTTTTTGCCAGTTCCCTCACTGGTGCTTGAATACAAAAAGGAATGTGAAAACTACTGATTAGCTATTAAAATGACTCAGCTCTCATTTGCTCTACATGTAAAGATTAAAAGCAATAATAGCCCTGTATCCCCCTCTTCTGCTTCCGAAAAAGGCAAGCGAAGGAAGAGCCCCACCCCCACCCCACCCCATCTTTATCACACATGCTTTTCCTTGCAGGCTCTCGGAATGGAAAAGATTAGAAACCAATGTCAAAGGCTAGCAGCCAAAACTCACGCCTGGCATTAGCCAGGAAAACACTCTCTTCCCCAGTCCGTGACCTGTCCCTCGGGCTCTGACACCCTGGGTGCTTGGTTTGAAACCACTGAGCGGGAGAGCGGGTGCTTCAGTGGCCAAGTGCCCCCTTCAGGACATTCTCTTAAATACTCCCTGGACCAAGTGGGTAAAGAGTATATATATATTTACACCACAACATTGAGACCTGGAGCTGGAGGGGCGTCAGCCAATCAGAAGGCAAGGCTGGTGTTGGATCCTGGAGCACACCCCTTAGAGGGGGCTGGTGTTAATCCTGCACTGGGAAAGGGCAGCCAACTGCAGGGGCACCAGAAGCAGTTACTGGGCCGCAGTCTGAAAGGACAGCCGGGTTTTGATATCCAGTAGAGCCATCACTGGGCGCACTGGCTCGTCCCAGGAGTGACCGGAGGTATGGGCTCCCGTGGATGGCCCGCACCTTGTCTCCATGCGCCTTCCCTGAGGCCATCCTCAGCGATCCTCATGTCCCGCCAGATCCAACCCCCCAGCAGACTAATCAAAGGCAGGCAATGCACTGAAGACCTTGAGGGGTTCGGGAGAGATGGTCACCCAGCATTCCACAGAAGTGGGACGCAGCCCTCAGGAGCACACCCACTCCTTCCCTATGGGCGGCCTCATCTCTCTGGCCGTCTTCGCCCTGCAGCCTCTGATGACGGCAATTGTATAATTTATGGTTCAAACCAGGGTGCTCGCGTCACAGCCGAACCCTGCAAACCAGGATCTGCTGCCTCCCCCTGCTCTGACTTATGTGTACCCCCCACTTGGTGCAGCAAAAACCAGTGGTTTGCTATTTCCCTCCTTCTCCTTGGGGACAAGAACAGATTTCCTCCTGTGGGGCCGTTTGGCCGCTAAGAAAATATTTTCCCCTTAGCCTTCCATGTGCTGTCAGAAGAAAGAGAGGAAATAAAAAACGGGCAGTTTATGGGCACTCTGTATGTCCAGAGCGCCTTTCATTTGAACCTCCCAGGCCTTTGGGGGAAGGTGGGGCTTTCCTCCTTTGCTACATGAGGGAATCGAGACTCGGGGAGGCCCTGGCTAGTTGATGGCAGGGCCAGGACCCTAACCAGCTAACCAGCTAGCCAACTAACCAGCCGGAAGAGGACGCTTCCCCAGTATTTCTAAAAGGGAAGAAGTGAGGTAAATTCAGAAGGCCATTTATCCATAAAAGGAGCGTTTCTTCATAAAGGTCTCCATTTCACGCCAGGCGGCACTTAACTTCCCTTCACGGGGGTCTTTCTTTTTGCGTTGGACCCTGTTGAGAATTTTTTCGTCAGCGGGCTGCTGCTGGCTGGTTGGACAGCCACCTTTTTATGGACTTGCAAATTTGCAGCAAGCAGCTCGCATGTAAATACTATTCTCGTTATTGAACGTCTGTGGCTCATCAGAATGCTGTGTCCTAATTGGCTGTGAGATTGCCGATCACCCACAGCAGCCTGATTTGAGACCCTACCAATGGAGGCATCTGAATAATAATAAAAAAAAAAAAAACAGGAGGCTAGGGTGCAGGGGGAGTGCATGCCTTTTTTATGTTTCTTCAAGGTCAAATGATCTTTTGTTCCCTTTCCAATCTACATATTCATCAAGACCTTTGCACAGTTAACGAGATGGAAGACTAAATGGTTGCAGATTGAGAACAAACCCGGCCGTTGTAATTAGGGTAAAAGTTCCTTAGTCAATCAGACGCAAATCCCGAATTCCAAGCGTCTAGCACAGAGGTGGGGGAGTGACAGCGCAGGCAGACTCTGGAGCCTGGGCAGGAAGGCCAGGGGCCCTCATCATCCCTTTGACCCATGCAAAGACCCCTCTTCTGGAGATGGCGGGGAGGGGAGGGGATGGAACCCTATCACATCCCAACAAGGCAGCCGTTGCCTGACCCCACTGGTGGCAGAAGACGCAGCAGCATCTCCCCACATTGATTCGGTTGGATTTGCCCCAGACTCCTCCTTGGGGAAACTTGGAGTTTTGGCAGTCAACGAAGACCGTAATGGATGAGGTCTTGGCGCAGGGTCCGGATATGCAGAGACTGAAGATGCGGTCCCCTCTGACAGGGAGTCTGCAACCTCCTTTGGGATGTGAAGCCCTGTGCCGCAGAGAGAGGAGCTTGGAGCTGCGTCCTCATTGGGATCCCACGGACTTCTCCGCTTGAGTTTCTCAAACTGTGGCTGTGGAACCTGCAACGGACGGAGAGCCTACGACCTGGGCCCAAGTGCCGATCCCTGGTCATACCCCAGACCAGCTGGAAAGGCCTGGGCACCTGCATTTCTGACAAGCCTCAGAGGACCCTGATGCACCCATGGAAAACACTGGCGTGGAAGATCCATGGACTCTTGCTATTGAAAGACATTTTATTTTTACGGATATTTCCCTTCTTCCAGGATCTCCAAAGTGGCTATGCATCCAAAAAAAAAGTTTAATAAGCCCTGGGATAGAGGAAAGGAGGTAGGAGAGTGGAATTGGGCCAAGCGGCAGACAGCGGGCACCATACAACCCAGGACAAACCATGGGGTCTGCAGGTCAGCGGCCTCTCTGTGCACTGAGGTGTTGGGAGTTCTTGCCTCCAACCCTGGTGGTGCAGGTGGCAGTGCAGGAGCTCAGGGGAAAGAGAGAAGCTGGCAGGATGGCCTGGACCAGAGCTCTTTCCAGAAAGGGGGGGCTTATATTGTCCATGGAGAGAGGTATGCCTGGTGCAGACATAGCCCAAGCTCAGGCATGTAGGTGGGAGTAAACACGGTGGGGAGGAGCCAGGGGTGGGCCTGTCAACCCAGGGAGCACAGCGCACGAGCCTGTCGTCTTTGTTAAGCGTGCCCAGTCTTTCCCCAAACTTAGAGCTCGGTCCCATTTGTACCTGGAGCCTTTGCCGACTCCGAGCACCTCCCGCACCCCGGAGGAGCACAGAGTCCTCCCCTGACCTCCTCTATGATCGCTAATGAGATCACGTCTGCCTGCCAGGAAGGGGCGATTATCCTTCTGCACTGGGTTATTACCCTTTACAAGTGGCGCTCGGCCTGCCCAGCTGTCTGCCCGCCCCGGGCCATACACACCTGGCCGGGCCAGGGCAGCTGCGGGGAGCCACTCCTTGGCGGCTGGCTCATTAGCAGACATGGCTTCCACAGTGGGCCGAGCTGGGTGGGGGACAGCAGCCGAGCCAGTCTGGGCCTCGGGGCCAGATCGCAGGAGCGGGACATCCCACCACACCACTCCCAACGCAGCTCAGCCCTGGGGTGGCAGGTGGAGAGTCTGGAGACCCTCAAAGCAAGGGGAGGACTCTTACCCTTGCAGAGATCCGGGTGTCTTCGGGGAGCAGGCTGAGATTTTATGGGAGGCCCCTGACGCCCCTGCCCTGCGTGGAGAACCTTCATCAGGACCCGCGTGAACAGGAAAGGGAGGCACTCACAGTCCCCATGCCGGCCTGTCTCCTGGGTTTGGCCAGCAGCATTGCCCTCCACCCCGAGCTGCCCCTCCTCCAGCACACTGCCATCCCTGGAGCTTGAGAAGAGCCTCTTGTCAAAATCGCCATCCTGCCTCCCCAGATTTCCCTGCATGTTCCTGCTCCTTCCCCTTGGCTTGACCCCCTCCCAGTCTGGGGTCAGGGCCACCAGCTTGCAGGAGACAGAGGAAGGGGCTCCCAGGGGTGCTGGGCAGGATGTAAAGAAGTGTGCTCCCACCTGTGTGAGAACCAGAATCAAGAACGATTCCCCCAGGGCGGACCACTGAGAGCAGGGGGAAGTTTACCTGCCACAGCCTCCTTCCCTGCATCTGCGGGGTCCCTGGAGGGTCTCCTTCACCACAGCCTGCTGGGCATACCCCAGAGCATCTGACTGGCAGGTCGAGGGAGGGCCCCAAAGGTGCATTTCTGACAAGTGTCCCCGAGATGCTGCTGCTGGTCGTCCAGGAGCCCCATCTGAGAAGCGCTGCTTTAGGGTTGGAATTTTGATACCAAGTCAGGGTACCGGTTTTATAATTCTTGTAAATAACGTATAAAAATAATCCCTGGCCCCAAACCGGGGCTGGCCTGCACTTCCCTGCATCCCATGCCAGCGACTAGTCACTTTCACCTTGCGGGGAGGAAATGACTCCCTGTGTCTAAACCCTGTATCTCCAGCTTTTAGTCTGCACGCTCCTGCCCCCAGCGGGGTCAGCTGGGCCCAGACAGGACAAGCCGCACTGGGAACAAATCTCCACCGGCTCCGCCCACCGGAGGACAGGGAGCAGACCCTCAAGGCTGTTTGTTGCCTCATATCCAAGATCCAAGTCCCCTTGCTGTGAGAGTAGTGCCCTTTCCTGAGTGGATCGCAGGCTCACCTTGGCCTCTTCTCCCTCTGGGGTTACAGGAATGCAAAAAAAGGAACTGGTGACCCCTATCCTAGTGGAAAGGTGACTGCTTCCCTGTGACAAGCTGGGAAACTGTCACAGCCCGGCTCCTGGAAGCCTGTACATCTAGAGACGCACCGCTGTAAAGCTAGGAGCCAAGTCCCACGCCGGAGAGACAGGTGCTCGCCAGGTGAGGCCACACTGAAGGAGACGGGGTTGTCCCTCAGAAGGCTAAGTCTGTTTGCTGGGTGTCATTTGAACCCTCTGTGCTGCAATGGTGAAGTTGGGGTCCCTGGGACGGGCCACATGTCATCCCTAGGGGGAGGTGACCCAGATTTCCTGCTCAGGTGTTGTGGGTGCTCTCTACCCTTCTCAATCAATGGGGTGGAGTCACACCCATGGCCCCTCCCTTCAAAGCCCCCCTGTGAGGCTGGGGGCCACTGAGCAGCGACCTGAGGGGGACACCCTGCAAATCATTCAGTGACACAAGGACCTGACCACACACCCGCAGCTACCAGGTCCCCTCAGATGAACTCACAGCCTCCAGGGGGGTCAGTCCCAGCCCCCTCCCATGGGCCTTCAGTGAAGGCCCCGCACTCCCTTTTCTCTCCCTCTCCCCCGCCCACTGAATCTGCGACCTCCTTGCCCTCACTCAGCCCGTTACACTCTCCCTCCATTTCTGCTTTCAAAAGGGGGAAAAAGCATTTTGATTACGAAGCATTTCCAGGGCTGTTTAGGTTGGCCAAGCGCTGGGTCCTTTGTTTGCCTTCCCTCCCGCCCCCCGCCTGAGTCGAGGTAACGTTATTATCTCCTCTCGACAGGTAGAGAAGTGCTGACTGAGAAAGGCCTGCAGGCGGCCAAGGTCAGACACCTACACAGCCCAGGACACGAAGGGGGCCCCCAGCCATCACCGAGTGTGGAGCCTGGGGCCAGCGTGCAGAGAACCCCGCCCAGAGGGTCCAAGAACTGCTGGAAGCAGCAGATGTGAGGAGGGCCTGAGTGCAAATCAGAGAGGCCAAGGTGAGCAGAGGAGTGAGGTGTGAACTGTGTGATTACGGGAAAAGTGGAGGAGGGGGAAAGTAGGTCAGGGTTCAGCACCTGGCACTTCTGCCAGACTCCTAACCCTCCTGTTGTTCCCACAGTCATGTCCACATTGGATTCTTGAGATGGGCAGCCAGGGCACATCATGGAAACCAAGGCTCTGGGACACAGGGGTGTGTCCTTCGATGGCCGAAGGGAGCTATTCCCAGTCAGTGTCTCTTTCCCAGTGGCACAGTCTCTTAGGGGAATGCCCTGGGCTTTATGGGGGCAGGGCATGGGGTATCGAGGAACAGGAGGCCCTGTTATGATCTATAATGCCCCACAGTGGTCTGAGCAACCCCACTGCAGAGTGGCCAAGGAGAGGTGGAGCCGGCAGGTACCAGTGTCCAGCACATCCAGTCTGAGAGCCGGCCTCACCTCTACCCTCCACCTCACCACCTGGGTCTTGTTCCAGGCTGCCCCACTCCCCAGCGTCCCTGGCAGCTGGGACCTCATGTGATCAAGTGCACCAATGAGTCGCACGTGGCAGTGTGCCGGCACCAGGGGAAGGACTGGTTCCAGACACAGTCACCGCCCTGTCTCCTGGCTGCTTCCTGCTCTTCCTGCCTGAATGCAGAAGTGAGGTCCGGCCAGGGGTGGCCGTCTGTCGGTCTGGTGATGCCGAGGATGGCAGAGCCCAGGGCCCAAAGGAGCCTGGGTCCCCAGTGCCCCTCACACAGCTCCCCCAGCCCCGTCTGCTTCTGGCCTGGCTCTGTGGGGAAATGAAACTGCAATGAGGCAAAGTGGCTGTGGTTGGCTGTGGTCAGAAACAGCTGAGCAGAGTCTCAAGTCCCAACGGTCATGGAGCCCATCAGAAAAGAGAGGCCCCCCTGAGGACTCTCTCAACTTCGAGGGCTCTGGGTCTTAGATCTGGCTTCCAGGACCTCGGGACTGGCCCCTGTCCCCTCCACACACACACCCAAAGCCTGGCTCAGACCCACAGACCCCCCCTCACATTTCCCAGAGTGATGGATGACGCCCACCCACTCTGGGTCTGGCCTTCCCACCACTGCTCTCTTCGCCCCTTCCAGGCACTCTGAGGACTTCCACTTGCATTCACCTGTTGGGCGGATGATCCAGCAATTTCTTGCCCGTGTCCTGCCATTCATAAGGGCCACTCTTGACCACCCCTGTGTGGCCTCAGGCCAGCCCTCTTCTTCCCAAGTCACCTATGAGGCAACAATGAATGAAGTGACTTGCTAGGGGGCATGTGGATGGTGCATGGTGGGGACAGAACTAGAGCCAGGTGTTCCTGAGCTGTGGTTCTCAAAGCAGGGTTCCCTGACCCCACACTCAAATTCCCAGGGATACTCCAAGCACACTCCCAGACGCCCCTCCAGATCTGCTACATCGAGGTCTCTGGTGGAGGCGCCCAGGGATCTACACTGCAGATTCCCCATAGCAGAGGCCTGATTCCCAAAGCCCAGGGGCCTCTCCTCAGGGACGAGGGTAAGACTTGTGACCTGGGAAGCAGCTACAAATCCTGAGGTCCAGTGAAACCTGAATCTCCCCACGCATCGGCATTTTTCAAAGTTCCCCAGGTGATTCTGGGGCTGAGAGCCGCCTTTCCCCCTTGGACTATCAGACCCAGAATTCCCCACCTCGAGTTCTGATTCAGCTGCTCTGGGGAAGGCCCAAGAATTATCTCTAGGTTCCCAGGGGCTGCTGCTGGTGGCGAGAACCACTGTAGTAGAAGAAAGAGGGCCCATTGTTAAGGTGTGACTTCCCTACCTGGTCCCTTTTTCTTAAGAGTTACTTGAGATTCTCCGAAACGCATCTGCTGAGAATGGGGGCCCATCCCTTGTCACACAATTATCGCCATATCGAGGGAGAGTGGGGACCTTGCTCCCAGGGCCCCTGTGGATGGCCAGGCAGGTCGTGCACTGCACAAATGCAGGAGCCCAGCGCACACCGAGGTGTGATGTGCCTCCCAGCACCTTCGAGCCCAACAGGCTTCCCACTGGCAGCTCATGTCACCATGGAGATGTTCACACAGTGCCTCAGAAACCCTGCACCTGCATTTTCTTTAACTCGTCTTCCCTCTGTCCCTCACCATTTGTGCAGGAAACTCCACCGCCCTTGTGGCCCCCAACCCCAGGACAACTCGGACTGGGACTGATCTGGTGTGCGTGGGGGCCTCTCCCCTGCGTGGGCCCCACAGGCCTCCACCCTGGGAGCTGGTGCTCCAGGACCACTGTCTGCTCCACTCAGCTGACCCTGGCACAGGCCGCCTGGCTGGGGCAGGAGCACATGGCCTCCCTCCTCTGCCACTTCACGCTGCTGACTATCCTCCTCCACAGAGAGATAAACCTGCTTGAGGAATTTGTTTTTTTCTGACAACACACCGCTGCGTCCAACAGAAGTGCAGGGTGAGTCACCAGCGCTGGTTTCCTCTGAGCCCACCCCTCCCCCACCCCACCCCCACACCCCTGTGGCCTGTTTGGGCTTCTCCCTTTCATAAGACACTTCCCAGCCTGACATACGTGTCCTGGGTGTTTCTGTCTTGTGACTTGGGGCCCAGCTGCCATCACATTCCTTCTGTGACGTTTGGCCGGTGTGGGTGGGCAGCCACGAGTGGGCTGGGGGATCTTATCATAGGGTGTTCTGTTTGGGGCCCAAACACGGAGACAGTTGCCAGCCCAGGGGCCCGGCTGGCAGGGGCAGAGGCCCACACCCTGCCCACCAGCTTGGTCCCTGCAGGGAGAGAGGGCAGGTGGGCAGGAGACCCAAGGGAGCGAGCATCTCACTCCCAGGGGGAGCGGGGCCTTTGCCAGGTATGAAGTAGCTGGGGAAAGAATGTCCAGACCAGCTGATGCCTCCCACATTTATATCTCTAGCCGGGCCCTCTGCCCTGAACTCCGGGCTCATAAATCCAACTGCCTCCTCCCCAAACCACCATTCCTGATTTCCACCCCTGAAAGCTACTCACTCCTCCTAATACCTAGGCCACTCCATCCTTCCTTAGCTCAGGCCGAAAGCCACGCGAACGTCCCTGACACCTCTCTTTCTCCTGCTGCTTGTATCCAAAGCTTCAGCAAATCTGCTTACCTTTTTCTCTGCACACCTGAATGTGACCACGTGACAGTGAGATGTCACGGGTAACTCTGGCCAGGGCCATGTGGGCAGTGTGAGAAGCCCGCCCTCTCTTTTACCTTCGCTCCCAAGGCAGAGGGAAGGAGCTACAGTCACATGGTGGAGGGAGCTCACGGGAGCACTCACCATCCTGAGCTGAGCTGGAGAGCTGGCAGCCTCTGCCTCCCAGCCCCACACTTGGGGCAATTCCTGGGGAAGCCCCCTGACGACGAAGATGTCTCTGGCTGGGAGTACCCCCTTGTGGCTGACAGTGGCCTAAAAACACCAGACCCCACAGTGGCCTGGGCTGGGAGGCTGCTGGAGGACACCTCACTGGGCCCCAGCTAACCACTCGGCACCAGTGCGAACAGAGTGGTTTCAGTGGTCTCATTTCTGTGAAAGAGGCAAGTCCCACATTTTGCCTCATCCCGGAATGGGAGGTGGGGGCGCACAGACCAGGTTCCCTGGCAGCAGCTGAGCCTTGGAAGCTGCCACCAGCTGCAATTCCTTGCTGCTGACTTTAATTTCATGCTGCAAAGCCACGGGGGGTGAAAAAAGAAGCTGGTCCCATGGGCAGAATGCTTTTCTGATGTGCATTTATTAGCAGAGCTTCTGAAGGTGTCAGGAGCCCGACGTGAGACAGCTGCCTCTGGAAGTGAGACCCACATGGAGGGCGGGGACAGGGGCGGGAGGTCAAGAGGAAAGAGGCTTAGGAAAACTTGCTGGCAAGTTGGGATGCTACAAGGCACCTCTGTTTCACAGCGATGAACATTTTTGCATCGAACCTCCCCCTGGGAGCCTCCTGACCTGGCCCTCCTTTGAAGTCCCATGGTGCCCGCTGAAGGCCCATCCAAACAGATACTCTTCTCCAAACAGTGAGCAACGCCGGCGCAGAGGCCCCTCACCTCACACAATCAATGTTTGTCTAAAGAATTCGATGCTAATTAGCTTTGTTGTGAAGCCAATGCTGTCTCAATGCACCAAGACTGTCTGCATTTTGAGACCTATCTATGGCAAATGCTTTATTTGCAAATGCTTTATTTGCAAAGGCTCGTACAGCCAATTATACTCAAGTTCATGCCTTTTTTTTTTTTTTTGTTCCCTGAACAGCCCAGAAAACAGGACAGGGACATCTAAGGTTCTCCCCAGCACGGGAATTCACAAATGGAAGGAAACGGACGTTTTCACTGTGGTTTCCAAACGTGTGTGTTCTCTCTCTCTTTAGCCTTTGGTACCGCTTCTCCCAATGGAACCCTACCCAGAAGCTGAGCGGATTGCGCAGGGGAGAGAAGCACCTCCAGTCAGATGTACATGGGCCCACCCATCTGACACCTCCTGAAGCTCTCAGTGCTCCCTTTGAAGTCCGAACACCCCGTGGAATCACCAGTTTGGAAAGCACTGTCGTTTCACCTCCAAGACTCTAGAAACATGAGTGCGGGGCATGAATGCAGCAATTCGTAGAAAGGAAAACCATTACGCTCCCTGGCCCTGCATTGTCAGTGGAGATCTCATACAGGGAGCACCGAGACTTCCACCCCTACCCTGGACCAGCAGTAACATCATGGGGCCCCGCCTCTAGGATGTTAACAGGGGCCAAGGGGTGAACTTGGACCTCTCCCTCTACCTGGCAGGAACAGGGCTGTGCCCTGCCCCTTACCCCCCCACCCCCCGCCCCCACTGCTTTTTGCTGCTGGATTAGTCTAGGAAGAAGCTGTCTAAAAACAGGTTTATATAGGATCCAGAGTCTCCCTTACGAGGAAAGATTGGTTGGTGGACCCAATTTTCTTTTCAACAAACTTGTACTACACAAGAAAACACTTCATTTTACAGATTAAGAAAGCGAGGCTGAGCAGAGGTGAAAGCCATGGCCAAGGTCACCGAGCTGGGAAGAGATTCAAAGCTTGGCTCCAAGCTCAGCTCTTCTGACTCAAATCCAGAGCGGCCGAGGCCGGAAATCGGCAGGATGGCTCCTCCAGGCCTGCCGCTGTGCGCTGGAGCGTCCTCAGATAAGGAGCTCTCCGGAGAGGAAGGGCCTGGGACAAAGAAGATCTGAGCAGAGCTGGAGAACAGGAAATTAGGTCGGCTGGGATTTTCCCTGCCCCCGGGAACCCAGCGGAGGGGCGGGAGGCGCCGGCAAAGCAGGATTTCAGGAGATACTGAGTCATGGTGCCAGGCTCTGCGGTGGGCACTGGGCAGCTAACGTCCCTGCCCTCTGGGACCCCACCATCCAGACAGGCTACCAGGCGGTCAAATCACCAGGGTGATGTGACCCTGCCAATCACAGCTGTTGGAGGCCTGGGGAGCCTCAGAGAAGAGCCCCGTGCTTGACTGGGGCCCTGAGAAAGGATGCGTAAGAGGGAGCTGGGTTGAGCAAGAGCAGGTGATTTTCCAGGTGAGAGCATCAGCATAGCCCACGTCATGGAGGCAGATATAGCCTGAGGTTGAAACCAGAAGTGGGGGCACGGAACCAGGCAGCAAGCTCGGGGTCCCATGTGAATGCCCTCTTGTCTTGCAGGTGGCCAGGAGCCGTCGGAGGTTTGTGCACGTGAGTGTCACAAGGTCCGTGTGCATTCCTGGGAGTGAGTCCTGGGTGGGGGGGAGGGGAGGAGGGGGAGAACATTGGTAGGACCACCGCTGTAGCAGCTGACATTGTGTCATCAGGGCGAGGTCAGGGAGCCAGAAAGACAGGACTGCTTTTGAGAAATACATTGAAAATCTATCTGAGAGAATATTTTGTAGGCAGAGTGAACAGGCCTCGGAGTGGGGTCCCTTTGTGGATTTTTGGTCACCCAATAGATAGCCAGTGCCCAATTCCCTCCCAGTCCCCTTCGTAGGCTTGTTTGGAGTGGGTTCCTGTCCCTCTCAACCAGCCATGCCCCGGCAGTCCCAGGTGAGGAGGTGTATCCGTTTGAAACACTAGACTTTTCCTCCTCGAGGATCCACCCGAAGGGTCCCAGGGGGGCTGGGGAGAGAGGGGGCCTGTCCACTTATACCCAGTCGAGGTGGGAACGCTCACTCTGACATAGGTGAACCGAAAGAGTTAACCCCCAAGGACGTTTACCCAATAATTTAGCCCTCGCAAAAGCAAGCCGGCGTCCCTCTCTTCCTATGATAACTGAGCCTTTCAATGTCACCCCCAAGGACACATGCACGGCTTCTGGGTGTAATTCATCTGTCGAGACTGTTCTGTGTTAACCTACTAATCTGTGTGGCTAATGACTCAGGGCTGCATGTTGACCTTGACTTCACTTGAAGGTTTTCATCACAGCTGCCCCCCCCTCAGAAAAAAACAAAGAGCAAGGATTGCAGGTGGCTGGCTTGTCCTAACACTTCTTCCCCCCGCAACTTGACTCAAGTATTTCAAGCATTCTGTTTTATCCTTTGCCCAGGATTCCACAATCCATCCTCAGATCTTTCCCCCAACTCAGGGACCCATTGTCTCTGGCACTGGCACTGCCAAGCCCTCCACTGTGACAGTGACACATGCCACCTTCCCCAAGACCCCACCACCGCTAGGACTGTGCACTCAGCATAGGGACAGGCAAACCAGCCTTCCGCTGGCCTCACAGGGTGGGGGTCCTCCTGAGAGCCCTGAGTCTCCAGCACTGTGGGACTTCTGCTGCGTACCGAGGAAAGTCCTGGGGCCACTACCAGTGGTGGCAAAATGGTGCGGGGTGGGGGGACAAAGTGAGAGGGGCAAGGTTCCGCCCTTGTTTCCAGATGAGTGAGCAAGGGGGCACGTTCACTGCTGGCTGCGGCAAGGAGCCTTCCCCTTTCCTGGCAGGTCCCAGAGGGTGGCCATGGGACAGGCGACCCCAGCAGCTGCAAGGGTCAGGGTTGCTGCTCAAGGCCCCAGCCCTGCTCGTTCGATGGCCCCAGGCCCCAGGACCACCCTGCGTTCAGTGTGTGTCACCTCACAGCAAAGCCTTTGCCTTGTAGTGGAAGCCCACGCAAATCACAAGCCTCCCAAGGCGCTTATTAAGTGCCTGCTTCTTCTTTGTCTACTTCCAGGCTAGACCGGCGTCGCTGTGAAATTTCACTCCCTGATCTTATCCCCGGCCCATTCCCAAACGGGTGACCAAAAGCCACAGGTACAGCGTGACCAGGAACACTCACCCCAGACAAAAGAGGGGAACAAAGGCAGAGACTTGCGGCCAGCCTTGGCCTCTCAGGAAGCTAAAATCTAAGATTCCATTCTCTCGGTGTCTTTCAACTTCTCCGAGATAGAAGGGCAACTTTCATTTATTTCTGTGAAGCACCCCCTGTCAGAAAAGCAGCCCCCCGCTCCACTTTGTGGCTGCCTTCGGAGGTCTGTTCCCACCTAGAGGAATGCTCTGTAGCCGGCTGGCCGGCCACAGCAGCTGAGGCCGAGGCAGGTTTTCTGCCCTGTCATCGGATGGCCACCTGCACAGCGGCCACAGAAGGCCTGGGTGATTCTCAGCTGTGTCTCCACACTGCGGGCAGGTCGTGCAAGCCGTGCCCTGGCCTGGCCTGCCATGCGTTTTGTTTCCCTAATAGAAATAAAGGTGGGAAATGGGGTGGGCCTCCCCCGCCCTGCCACCCCCGATCCCAATACCCACACACAGTGGCAGTTCACTGTGCCTGGCACCCTGGGGCCCCAGATGAGCACGCTGTGTCCTCGGGAGAGGCAGACACAGACCCAAACAGTGTCCCCAAGTGAAAGAGGAAGTCGGAGGCCATGGAAAGTGCTGAGTGTGGGCTTCCGATGGAGCCCACCCCACACCTGCAGAGTCCCTGCTGGAGCCCAGGGTGAGGGGTCAGCCAGTGGACCGGCCACAGTGCTGGCTCCGCAGACGTGGGCAGGGGGCCAGTGGCGGCCTGGCTTAACCTGCCTCTCCTTCTGTTGACTCTCTTTCAGCCTTGAAAACAGGACACACGAACCGTCCTTTTGGTTCTCTCGGTGGCGCCTAGGCAAAGCTGCGGTCAGAAGAGGGACCCAGCTAATGCCGTGGCCTCGCCCTCCTGCTTCCTGGCCATCCCCTGCAGGTACACAACACAGTTCGAATGCTTCTGTCCCCTGCTTACGGGGCCTCCCTGAGTCTTGTCTCTCCTCACTCCTATAATGGGGACGGACGACAGCCCCTGCCCAGGATCTAAGGAAAGTAAAGGAAATAAAACAAAAAGCACATAACTACAATAAATCCCATGAGTGCATTTAGGTATGTGCATGCATTTACATGGAAACACACACACACACTCTCTCTGCCTCCTCCCTGCGGGGCCTGCAGTGCCCCTGACCATGGCTTAGGTTCCCTGGTGAGGACAGCTGCCCCGAGGCCGGCCTCTCTCCTGCCTCACCCACTCCGCCCCTGCCTGGCGGCAGCTGAGGCCAACTGGGATGGGCCAAAGCGCCAGCAGCTGGCCCTCAACGGGAACTTGGAGGCCTGACCACGGGCCGGGTGCTCCCTGTGCGGGCCCCAGGCCTGGAATGCCCACTCATGAAACCCTAGCAGGCTGACCTTTCAGGGGAGTGCCGCCGCCTGCTCCTTGGAGGCCACAACGGAGGGAGTGTGGCGTGGCGGGAAATGACAGGGTGCCCGCCGCAGCATGCCAGTGCGCCCTTCACCCTGGCTCTGAAGCCACCTTCCTCCAGGCTTTTCTTCATTCTTCCCTTCAGCCCCCACACTGCCCCCCAAGCCTATTGCTGGGGCTAAATAATAGCAATGACAGCAGTGATGTTTCCTGAGCCCCCTGCCGGGTGTTGCTCCTGTGTCAGGGCTGCCCTCTGCAGTCCTGCACCTTCTCAGTCTCCTGGCTGAGCCCCCTCCCCTTCCCAGCCCCCCGCCAGCCCACACAACAGAGCCCAAGGGCTCACTGAGCGCCTCATGGCTTTCTGTCCCACACCATCTTACGTGTCACCCACACATGTGCTTGTGTTCCTTTGTGTAGCATCTAGAATGTCGATGCCAAGGTGATTGGCCAGGCCTGACATAGAAGGAGTGCTCAGAAAACAGACAATGCATGAATGAATGGATGAGGAAAGAGAGGCTCAGGGAGGGTAAGTAACTTGCCCAAGACCACACAGCTGGAAAGCAGTGGAAAGAGGCTTTAAATTCCATCGTCTCTCACTCCTGGAGACCCCGGTCACTGAGCTGCCATCCCCACTCTTCCCTGCTCCTCAGAAGCCCCCTTTCCTTGCCCCACGCACTTGCACAGGGGACATGGTTCTACTGTTAGTCATACCCCTCCCCCAGGACCCTACCCAGGTGGCATCACCCAGGGACACCAGCTGTGGGTGGGAGCTGGACTCAAGGGTCCCACCAGCCCAGCTCGTGGCCTTTCTTAAGCAGACAAACCTGCTGAAGGAAAATATGACCACGTCCCCCATAAGAGGGTGGGTCCAAGTAAGACCAGGGGAGAGCCTCCTCCCAGAACCCTGGCACCCTGGGCCTGGACAGCCTTTTGAAGACAGGCCAGCCGGCTCTACCTGTCTTGCCCGTGTGGAATCTAGGTCATTCTGCCACCTCCCCTCCTCCTCTGGAAGACAAGCAGGCTCTCTCTCAGGGTCTCCAAGCGAGAGAGGGGACGACAGGGGGAAATGTTTTCGTGGAACTCACACCCTGCCTGCCGCTGTCAAGAACCTTTCATTTCGGAGCCGGTATAATTTATGAGATGCAAATGGATTTAGCATTAAAAAAAAAAAAAAAAACTTGGAAAAGGTACAAAGTGCACCTCACACCCTTGTGCTCAGGCGTGTTTGGGGCTCCATTAATCATCGCAGACAAAAGAGATTTAATCTGAGGCTGGTGGCTGGGGAGAGCGCCCGCATCTTTCACCAAGCCCAGGAGGCCGGCCCAGGGAGCAGGGGCGCTGGCTGCAGGCCTGGCCTCGGGTGCAACAGCGCTTGTGCTTAGCTCTCGTCTGAGTCACGCAGCAGATGAAATTACAGAGGTTCCTGCACAGGATGAATCAGAAAGCAGGATCAAGCCAAATATTTGGACAAGCCTTGCCCCGCGTGGAGCAGGAGGAGACTTAGCAGCCAGCCAGCAGCCTGCCAGCAGCCGGCCCGGAGATCGTTTCTGACAAAGTGCCCGCCATGCGGCCGGCTGCTGCTTAGAGGGAATTT
The DNA here is from genome assembly GCA_007922815.1 of Macrotus californicus. Lineage (NCBI taxonomy): Eukaryota > Metazoa > Chordata > Mammalia > Chiroptera > Phyllostomidae > Macrotus > Macrotus californicus. Next base: position 70,333 of record VMDR010001528.1, on the reverse strand, counting down.
GCTGCCATCCATAAAGGCACCCTGCAGTCTGACCCCTTTGCCAGCGCCTGGCCAAGGGGCTCACGAGCGTCCCAGGGCCCTGAGCAGTGTGATTCAGTCTTGCCCTCAGAAGAGGGGGCTTGTCAGGGCGCAGCTCGCAGGGTGGGGGGCGTGGGTGGAGGGAGGAGATGGTTCACTTTGAGTCACCCCGTCCGCCTGCACGTTCTGGGAGTCACCAGGGCGGCAGGCAGCGTTTCCTGCGGCAGCGTGTGAGGAGGGGGCCACACAGCCCGCCCACCACTCCTTCCTGGGCCCTGCTCGGGGGACGGACGTGCAGACACACCAGACAGGGTGGCCGCAAATGGGGAAGGAAGTGAAGCGCTGTGCCCCGTGGCCAGGCTTTGCTGCTGTGATGACTTTCACAGGGGCCTAATTGCTACCCTTTGTAGCTTCAAAGCTATGGGTTTTCAAGGCAGTTCGGAACAATAAAACCCATAATGACAATGCTGCTTTAGGTTCGTCTGGACTCTTTATTTATTTTCTCAATTAACCTTTGAAAGGACTCAACATTCTTGGGGCTATTTTAAGCTACCTTTTCCCCCTCTGCAGGGACGCTCCCAGGAACTAAACCAGTCAGCCTTGAAGAAAACAGACAAATCCCTGCAAGCAAATGGTTGATATTGATGCATAACCACAGCAGCTTCATCACTCACGCTGTGGTCTGACTCAGTGCTTCTACAAGAAAGTCCTGACCGAGCCTCATGAGAGCCCCTGCAAGGTGGGTGCTATTATTTTCCCATTTTGCAGAGGAAGAAACAGGCCTGGAGAGGTGGTATGACTTTCCCTGGGCGGTACAGCTAGTAGGTTGCACAGCCAAGAATTTAAATCCCGGGCAGACACCCAGATTATATTCTGCCTCTCAGCAGCTCTCTTGGTAAATGAAGCCATTAGCCAAATGACTGTAGACACACGTTCAAGCAATACCTACGGTGACAGCGCTCTGTGACGTGATCAGACCTTGAGGAGCCCAGGCTTGGTGGCTCCCTTTGGGAGCCCAGCCCGCTCTAGAAGCTTGAAGAAAAGGCTGGGGTTTGCTGGCTTCCTCAGAGGCCAGAGTCCTCACGGGTTAACCAGAGTCTGGCCCACGTGGGCCAGCCCTGCTTGCTTGGAGACAAGACTCAGCAAAGATCGTCCTAGCCAGACGCCCTGTGAGACAGCCGGGCTGCTGAGCTTGCACATGGAGAAGACCTGCACTCTGGAGCCTCGGGGCCCCCGCGCCAGCCCTCACTAGCTGTGCCACTTCGCCCATTCCCGTGGTGGCACGGAGCCTCAAAACTTTCCCTAAGAAACCCAATTTATTATCTTCCCAGATTCTTCTGTGTGTTGGGAATTCAGACAGGGGTGCAGAAGGATGCCCTTGCTCTGTGATGCCTGGGGACACTCAAAGATGTGAGTGGCCAGGGAAGGTCATCTATAGCTGGTGGCTGGACATATCTGGAGATGGCTTTGCTCGTGGGTCTAGTGGTTGATGCTAGCTGTCAGTTGGGACCTCAGCTGGGACTGTCACCAGAACATACACATGTGGACTCCTTATGTGGCTGGGGCTACCTTACAGCATGGACTTTGCACGTAGCAACTATATTTGTCTGCCAAGACTGCCACACCGAAGTACCACCAACGGAGAGGCTCAGAGCCCAGCAGAAATGTATTGTCTCGCAGTTCTGGAGGCTAGAAGTCCAAAGTCAAGATCTAAGCATGGTGGCACTCCTTCTGAGCCCTGGGTCTGTTCCAGGCCTCTCTCTTCAGCTGTAGGTGGTCGCCTTCTCCCTGTGTCTTCACATCGTCCCTCCACTGTGTGTCATTGTCTCAATTTTCCCTTTCTATAAGGACATCCGTCATATTCGGTTAGAGCCCACTCTACTGACTCCATTTCAACTTGATTACCCATACTTCATTTGAACTTGAACCTATTTCCAAAGAAGGGCGTATTCTTAGATACTGGGGGTTAGTACTTCAATGAGTGACTTTGGGGAGGGGAGGGGAGGGGAGGGAACAAGCCCTCCAGCAACACCAACTCCGGGTTCCAAAGGAAAGCATCCTCAGGGAACCAGGCGGAAGTGCGTGGCCTTTTCTGAGTGCCTTGGAGGTTGAACTTCTTTCTATTGGTCACAGCAAGTCACCTGATTCAAAGGGAGGGAACCAGCTTCTTGGTGGAAAGAAGGTCAAAGAATCTTTGGACTTAGCCACATGGCTCAGCAGGCCCAAACAATACCCCCAGGGACAGCACTCCGTGAGGGATCAGACCTGGGAGAGACCAGACTTGGTGCCTGCCTTTCCGAGCCTGGCCTCCCCCACCTGTTGTTTCCTCTCGCCTGGATTCTTATTGTAATTCAGCCAAATTCACGCTCATGGGGCCTCTCAGGTCTCCTGCTTTTTCAGCCTCTGCTTTGTAGATTTTGCAGGTGAGAGAGGGTGGGTTTACCTACAGGAGCCTTGGAGGAGAGGGGAGGGAGACACGCTGTGTGAAAGCCCGTGGGGACAGAGGGCTTTGATGTAACCCAGCCAGGCCCTGTCTTCAGGAGCTCGCGTCTGGTGGTGATGAGAGAAAGGTTGACAGGATGGTGGTGAATCCTGCAGATTCTCCAAGACCTCCAGGCCTTGGAAGCGCCCAAGACCCCTCCTCACTGCGCTCTGTGGGCTGGTTTCCCCCGCCGAGGAGCAAGCACACAGCCAAGTCCCCAAGCACGAGCTGCAGGGATGGGCTGCAGGAATGAATTGTAGATCCTGAGGTGCCCCAGGCCCCCCATAAACCCACTTTCTTCCTCTTCCAACTCTGTGCATGTTTCGTGACAGGAGGGATGTGCAATCTCCAAATAGTTTTCCTGGAGCAGGAGGGAGAGTGCGGAGTGGTGAGAGGGGACAGGTGTTTGCAGGGGGCCTGAGCAGCGGGAGGTGGTGGCTGGCCGTGTGTTGGGCACGGCTGTCCACAGTGAGCACAGCATGTACATGAGGAATCCCACCCATGGGAGAGGCCCGAAGCAGCACTCTATGCAGTGTTCCTGCTCCTGTGTGTGCCCCACCCAGCTCACAGCTGAACAGCCCAGGAAGCCAAGGGACGCCAGCCAGCCTTGAACCCCTCTGGGGTGACAATGGGATCTCTTGAGCTATGGTATTCATCCTGGGAATAACACTTACAGTCACAACTCAGATGTGCAGGAAAGTCAATTTTCTGATTTTCTATAGCAGAACTCAATTTGCTGATGAATTCTGTTTCTGCTCAGCAGTGGGGAGGAGATTCACCTCATCCCTCCAGGAGAGCAGAGACACACAGAGTTTGCAGTTTAGCCCGGTGACCTCAGTCTCCTTGGAGAACTCAGTCTTTTCCAATGGCACATGGAGTGTGGGGACACCTGTGTACAGCCTTGTCACAGGGGCTGGACTCTCTGGAGGGCATGTGGGCTTCCTTTTGTTGGCGAGAAGCAGGGCCAGTCCCCTCCGTCCTGGGATCCCCAAGCCTGCTGGGGGTCCCTGGCACTCCTCCCTTCGGGGACAGGGACACAGAGGCTACCCACTCAGACCTCAAGTCTCTTACTCACCTTCTGTCTTCAGACTCTCCCTTTTGCTCAAGAAAATGGGATGCGCCGCATTCTCTGCCGCAGGAAAGTGCCGATGTGTTGTATCCCCCGTTCCCCTTCCACAGCGTAAAACCCAGACTCTGAGCTGATAGGAGCCTCCTGGAGGAGTCAGATCCAGAGGCAGAAAGTTGAGTGGTGATTGCCAGGGGCCGGAGGAGGGGAACGAGGGATTTTTAATTGTTTCCAAGTTTAGTGTGGGAAGATGATCAAGTTCTGGGGCTGGGTGGTGGTGACAGCTGGGTGGTACGACAGTGTGAATGTACTCAGTGCCGCCAAACAACAGGCTCACTGAAAAACGGTTAAGAGGGCACCTCGTGTTAGGCATCTTTTACCACAATAAAACAGAACGGCTCCACATTTAGTCCCTCCGGCTTTGGTTCTTGATAGGGAACCTTATGCTTTTAGAATTTAGAAGACTTCTTTCTTGTAAGCACTTGGCCCCTACAATCTCCAGACTCACTTGTTTCAGGAATGGGCTTCCAGATCTACCCTCAAAGTCAAGGACTGGACACAGTCTCCTTGTCTTTTTAATCGAACTATACATAATCTCGATTCTCTCCTTGCTAAACCAGGAGGTCACTGAGAAGGAAGTGTGAAAAGAGGAAAAAAACCCAAAACTCTCATTAACTTTAAATGTTATCTCCTGTTTTCAGTAACTATGTGTTAGGTGTGGTGGGGTTGGTTAAGAGATTCAAATGAACTCTGTCTCTAAGGCTGAGGTGTCCGAGTTTATGTCAGAAGGTCTCAGTGTGTCTAGATGATGAGACCCCTGAGCTCTAAGGATACAGAGAGAGAGGTAAGGGGTCTGGTGACCCAAGTGGCAGTTCATTAATTTATTTAAGTACTTATAGCACCTTGCCCCTCATTTCAGTCAGGACAGGAAAGATGTCATTCCACCAGCTGCCGACTTCTATAGTGTATTAGTTTCCTTTTGCTGCTATAACAAATTACCGCACACTTAGCGGCTCAAACAAACACACATGTTTTATGTTACAGTCCTGGAGGTCAGAAACCTGATAGGGGTCTCACTGGATGCAAATCAAAGGTGTCGGCTGGACTGGCTCCTTCCAGAGGCCCAGGAGGATCTGTTTCCCCTCAGGAAGGATGGCAAGCACCCAGCCTCCACCCCAGGTAGGTGCAGCCTCACCGAGGCCACCAGCAGAGTTGGGCTGTGGGGACAGGGCGGGCAGTGGGAGCAGGGCCTGGCTTTATGGACATCCTGTTTTCCTAGCTAAGATGAAGAGCAACCCTCGGGTCTGACTGGTGCAGACTGGTAAATCTATGGAGAACGTGAGCCTCAGAATCCCTACAGGAAAGCAGGCAGGGAGTCAGAACCATTGAGATTTGGACACTGATGTCAGATACCTTTGTCCCCTGGGGCTGGTGACATCATGTGTGTGTGTGTGTGCATGATCCCGAGGAAAAGGCTGCTCCCTGGGAATTGTGAACACAAAGGAACCTCCCACGCAGACGCACCGGCTGGAGGGAGAGGGCAGGCCTGCCAAGTCTGCTTTCAGCAAAGAGAGGCAGCAGGGACTCGAGGAGCATTTAACCAAGTGACTGAGCCCAGCACAAATCCTCCTGCACGAAGGGTCAGTGTGGCCCTTTGTCTGGGGCTGGTTTAGGGTGGTTGCTGGCCGGACTTGAGAAACAAGGAAGCAACCCAAAAGAGGCTGGTCTGATCCTTCAAAACAAGGAGACGTCCACGTTTGTCATTGAGATGAGAGACGTTTGTCATTGAGATGAGAGACGGAGCTGCATTACTTACGAACCAGCTCAGCCCGGAGGAGCTAACAAGAAAGGAGGAGGCCTTTGGAGGAGAAAGTGGTTTCCAGAGCATCCTTATTTTGCTGAAAAACACACACACAGACTATGATTTAGGGTGTGCTGAGGTTTAGAACCGGAGATGACTCTAGTGCAGTTAGAGACATGGGCAGGGCCAGCAGAGGGGGCAGGGGGGCAGTGGGGGACCCTGCAGCCTCCTGGGGAGACAGCGGCATGCTGTGGGGTCACTCCCTGGGTATAGGCATGTGGGCCTACACTCGACATGGATTGAGGGACAGAGGGAAGGTGCAGAGCCTCTGGGACTTGTGTGTTCACTCGGTCTGCCTGGCTAGTCTGTTTCAGACCAAAACTCTGAGAAAAGAGTATGTTTAATATTCTTCCTTTCTAAAATTAAGGTGTAATCAATTAAGGTATAGGGTGTTCAGGTTGATGAGGTTTGATCACTGCAGACGCCCACATGGCACCTGGAAACGTCTGCAGGCTCTGCCCCCACATCCCAGCCCTGCAGGACTGGGGCCCCTCTGAGGCCATGGTGCCCATCCAGCCCACTCTGGGGTGGACAGTGACGGCTCCTCACTCATTCCCCTCGAATGTGAACATAGGAAAACCTCTCCTCTCCCAACAACCTGATCTTGCCGTTGAAACACTTGGCTTTCAACCCTATTGTTTCTGAGCTGGTTTGGAAGCCTGGTGCTGGGCGTTCTTGCTTCATTTCCAGCTTCTCTTCTGCCCTCCGTTCCAGCCACTGCTCACGAAAGTGATGGAAGCCATGGCTAAATAAGGGAAAATCACAGAGAGGGATGAGAAAAGCAAGCACATTCATAGAATTCAAGGTATTCATCTTAACACACTCATGCCAGTGGCAACTAGAAAGGACTTAGTCCCTTTTTTAAAAAAGAAAAAAAATCACATATTCCAGCCCGCAGCTCCAGCTGGAGCTCCTACTCTGCCCCTCCGACGAGGGCTGTGCCCCTGGCCACTCCAAGGAGTTACAGCCTCTAATCCCCTTCTCGGCTCCTGTTCTTCTGTGAACTTTGCACCCAGCATTGCTCTGTGTCCTATAAGGACTTTCTTTATTCTCCAGCTCCATGGGACCCATCCATTTCTGGGACACAGGGGCAGGAGAGAGACCCTGAGGGAAGGCACTTCTAAGAAACCTCCAAACAGATGTCTTGTTAACACACGTGTAGCCTAACTAAATTTGGACAGGGAGCACTATGACAACCAGCCTCCAAGAGAGTCACCAGTCACCCCCACCTCTGAGTATTCAGGCTCTTGGGTAGTGCCCTCCCGCAATGTATCAGGCAGTGTGACCGATAAAATAAGACACTGTGGGGGTATGTTATTTCTGAGACTAGGTTATAAAACACTGGTGTTTCTGCCCGCCTCTCCTGAGTCTCTCACACTGGGGGAAGCCAGCTGCCACACTGCGAGGACACACTCAGATAGACCTGTGGAGAAGTCTGCCCGGCGAGAAACCGAGGCCTTCTTTCAAAAGCCACGCTGGTGAGCCGCCCCGGAAGCAAGCTCAGCATCACAAGAGCAGGCTGTGGTGGCAGACAGGCTTCACCAGCCCTATCAGTTCCCAAAAGAGGAAGCAGAGGCCTGGAGTGGTAGGATGACCTGTAACATCGCACATCTGGTCAGTGCCCAAGCCACACCACTCACAGTCTGATTTTAGATAAAGGGATTGATCTTCGGCTTGCAGGAGTTTCTCAGACGCCATCGTCGATGTCTGCCCTGCCCTGGCCACTGGGAGAGCCCAGGACCACCTATTGTGGTAGGCAGGGAAGGGGGGCAGGTGCACCCTGATTGGAGCAGCACCATGGGAAAAGGTGTAGCATTTTGGGAGATAAGCAAGCTGTCTGCTGCCATGGAAGCCTGGTGCCACGTGAGAGTCCCCCAAGTTTGGTATAAAGTGGGGCTTCCTGGAGCACGAGGAGGCTGCCCAGGGCACACGGCCTCACAGTAGGCAGGGCGTCTGTCCTCGAAGGCTCAGGGCATGGAGCAGCTGGACATGTGTCATCATTGTGGAGTCTGAGGAAAGATGCCACTGAAGCAAGAGGCAGAGGGAGGTCGATCTGTCCACTCGTCCTGAGCAGAGACTTTTCTAGAGCAACGTGAGGCTGAAGGGCCCTGCAATGGAAACTGGGGCTCCAGGACTAGCCCCGGCCACCCAGAAATGCTGATCTCTTTGGAAATGTCCTCAGCGGGCTCTCAACAGCCTCTGAGTCTGACTGTCCAAGAGCAGAGGCCGAGAGGGCCAAAGCGGATGGAAATGTATTGATTCCTTCGGTGTTGTGCCGCCTCATTCTCATTCACAGCCGCACTGTCATTCCCAGAAAAGCAGAGGATTTCCCAGAAGAAGGGTCCTGGCCCTTCTGCATCACCTGCCTGGAGGCATTGCTTTTCAAGGCCAATTTGCAGTCATATGTTTCTTGCCAATAAACTCAGAGATGTGACCACCTCCAGTTCAGAAAGCCTGGAAAGATGAAGCCTCATTGGAGAAAGTGTGCTCCTCTATCCCCATCTCTACCCAACTCCAGAACCTAGGGCACGTCCCAGCTAGGGCAACCCCAGGCAGGGAGCAGTGGGTCCACTGTGCAGACTCAATGCAAACAGATTTCCCCCTCTACTTTTCTGCAATATGACCCAACTGAGCTTCCAAGCCCTTGCTTCTATTCAGTCACTTCCAGATTTTTTTCTCAGTGCCCTTTGGGTAAAAACCAAATCAGTCATTTTTTTCCATTCCTTCTTTCCTCCCTTCTTTCTAGGCATTACGTCAGAGGGGAATGCATTACGGGTTGGGAGGTGCCGTGTGGTTGTGACCAAGGTGTTCAATGCTCTTTGGCCCCAGGACATTGGCACCTCTTCTACCACACCTGTCTCTTTAACGCCGCTACTCTCCAGTTGCCAGATCCAAGCAGGTCCCTCTGTGTCCTCCTTATCCCCCCACTGTGGCCTTGGCTGTCCCACCCTGAGGTGCCAGGGGCTCCGGGAGACCACCTGTGGCCTGTGCTCTGGTGTCATGGTGCCCGTGAGGCTTCTCCACGAGGCTTGCTTCCCCTGCATATCCCTCCTCCCCTTCAACGTATTTGTTAAAGAAACCAAAGCCTTGGCATTTTAAAGAGGATTATTGTCACTATCAAAAAAAAAAAAAAAAACCCACTCAGAAATTCAAATGACTTTCTTTCCCTTTTCGTATAGAGGCTGCAGGCCAGTCAAGAAAATAGGATAAAGAAAAGAGATTTCGGGGACAGGGGTTGTGACGCCCTTCAGGTGGACAGCAGCAGGTGCTTTCTGCAGCAAAGCTCTTGGTAGCAAGCTGCAAAAACCAGATCTGGCTCAATTACGAGAAAAGGGGTCCCTTAAAAGAACGTGGGGCAGCTAGCAGAGCCGTGCAGAGGGCTCAAGGATAGGTTCCAAGCTGGCCTTGGAGGAACAGCATGTCAGACCACACCAGATCTGGGCTGTTGGGGAAGCCCCACCGCTGCCCGGGGCACCACAGTCTTCTGCTGGAGGAGCTGGGCTCGGCCGTCACTGCCACCGCTGCTGTGGTCACCGCCAGCCCTTCCCTCCTGAGCCACGGAGCTGGTGCCTCGGCGCAGGCTGTGCTCTGAGCCCCAGCTGCAAGGCAGTCTGGGAAAGGAGGTATCGGAGCATCACGGCGCCAGTGGGAGAGGTGGTTTTCCTCCTCACAGACTCATACAGGCGACGATTCTCCAAATAAAGATGCTGGGAAGCCAAAACAGGGGACCAGAGTCCTCTTTTCACAGAAGCACACTTGAGAGGGGCTGAGAAGGATCTCTGATTGGCTCAGAAACTCTGCCTGAGAACTGGAGCCAGCAGGCAGGCAGGAGGATGGAGACATTGGGCCCTGGGGAAGGAGAGCAGAGGTGTGACAAGTGTGAAGAGGCTGGTGGAGGGGGTTGAGAGATGAGAACCACAAATGAAACACTCTCGCCTGTTGAGGGCCCCCCCTCTGAGGACATATAAGGACTGGAAGGTATGACGAAACTGAGGGGAGGGACCATGGTGCCCAGGAGTGCTTGGCCGGCCAAGGGGACAGTGATTTAATAATGGGCCGCAGCACATGGAGATGAAACCAGACTCTGCTGCCATCAGTCGGGGTAAGGGGAAGAGGCGAAGACCTCTGTCACAGACCACCTTCCCCCATTCACCAGCGAGAGGACACGGAGGGGCCAGGAACACCAAGGCCGAGTGGGGACGCAAGGCAGCTTCCTGTGGGTCCGTACTTGGTCTCTTGTCCACAAGGATAGCGTTTCTACTTAAAGGTCACCTCCCCCAGGGGAGCAGTCATTGCTGTTTTGCAGCCTGTTGGGAAGGTCAGAGAGCAAGCCATCAGATGACAAAGAAGAAACGTGGCAAGAAGATAAACAAATACTCGAAGCTGCTGTTCTGGCTGCTCCTCACCCGTGGGTGCACACCGGTGGTCCTGGAGGTGGCTGCTGCCCCTCTGTCTGGTTCTCACAAGCTCCGTGTGCTGGGGTTAGCCTCCCCGGCTAATGGCACCGGCTTCCTTTGGTTAGAAACCAAACAGCCCCATTAATTCAGATTTTTTTAGGAGCTCTTAAAGGAGATGTCGGTGGCACTTAACACACAGTTGAGGCCAAGGTAAAGGTTGGGAAAGCGCCCAGGTTATTCAGCCGGAAATCACATCCTGCTCAGGAACACAAATGTCACGCTCTCTGGGGGCCTGACATGGGCACACCGCCTCGCTGCCCATTCCCCTGGACTCCACATGTTCTGACCAATGGCCTGTGCTTGCTTCTCAGACACAACCTGCCTGGGTGAGGAAGGCCAAGCCAACAGGAAACAGTGGCACGCTATCGCTGACCTAATCTTTCTATTTGCAAAACCAACCACATTTGACTGCGTCACTTCAGAAACCCTATAAAGGACCAGCTCTGTGAATTCTTTCAAAGGTCATCTTAATAATTCAAACCGGTGGCATGACCAGGAAAAAAACAAATGCTAATCTTGGTGCAATGGCAGGTGCTTGTTGCTCGTGAAAATTAAGACGCGTACATCTTCAGAGTCTGAAATCGAGAGACAGTGGGATGTTTGCAGGTCTGTGTGTTTGTGGGCACCATAATCCTGTGTCTTCTACTGGATATGATCACCGGATGGCAAGTTGAGTAAGCGAGATCATCAGTGCAGCCCAAGAGAGATTTACAGATGAATCGGGAAGACTTTTGATTTGTTTACACAAGTAAATCAGAGCCAGAAATGCAGCAATCTGAGAAAAGACAGCTGGCATGAGGAAGGGAGACTAAGTGTGACTGTTTCTTCCAAGTTTGTCCTTGGCGTGCTCAGTCTCCCCTGTGAGGCTTTCCTACCTTGGGGTTTTCCTGGATCTCCTCCCTCCCACCACCATAGAACGGAGGGGCCCAAAGTTTGTTTTGAGAATAGTTCATACTCAAGTGTGAATGACTGATATTAGCCCAGTCAGGAACCAGTATTGAATCTGAAACCCCAAGGAGCAAGCTTCCAGAGAAACTTTGGAGATCCTCATGGGGAGATTTGGGGTCCTGCATGGGGAAGGGGTTCTTCATAATTACCAGTTCCATGAAGACAGAATGGCCAGCCTCAGTGGGTCTGGGTGGAAACTCAGCCCTTGGGGTGACCACTTGGGGTGGTTCTGAGCTTTCTTACTGCATCAAAAAAAAAAAAAAAGAAAAAAAAGAGAGAGAGAGAGAGACCTGTATACCCCTCAGACTGGGGATGTAATGGGGTCCTGTTTGTGAGTGTATTTGCCACATCCAGCTGTTCATAGGACTAAAGAGCCTTTGAGAGACACCTGTGGCCCACTTGGTGACTTCTTCAGGCTGTGGCCAGAGTGGATCAAGTTCTGGTGGAAAGCTTAGCCTGGGTCAAGGGCTATCCAGAGGTTGGTGTTCTGAGCAGAAGGCCAGTCTCAGTTGAGTGTCCTACACAGAGGCTCCAGGAGCCACCTGGACCCCTACCTAACTCAGGGGTCTCTCACCTCCACGGGTCCTGAGCATGAGCTCTAAGCATGCTATTTATTCGGTGGCTCCATGGGGCTTGTCTCTGGAGACCTGGCCTTGGAATGAGTCAGATTGTACAGCCCCAAACTCTTTTGTTCCGAGGTGATGCAGGACATGGAATTCCCGTGGAAGGAGCTCAAATTTAATTTAGCCACAATGGCTTATTATTAGATTTAATCATAAATGAAATGATTGGCCAGGGACTTTTTACTTTGTAAACAAGTACCTCAGAGTGGGAAGGGAATTTATTGTGTTTTTTTTTTCTTTTTTCTTTTTCTTTTCTATTCTCTAGTCTTCCTACAGGTTTTCACAAAATTGTGGCCAAGCAGATAAAGTATTTTGGATTCGGCTTTTAGGTGCCCACACTTTTAGGTGCCCCTGCTTTTAATAGGAGGGCTTTGCTCCCGCATAGCCCACTGGGCATAGGAAGGTGCTGTTGGCTGCAATGAATAGATTGTCCAAAAATTACCCCGACTTCCTTCCAGCATACCCAGTGCTTCTGCAGAAACATCTGCTGCACTTCACGAGGGTGGAGAAAAAGTTCTGGGTGGTCCAGGCTGCAGTTTCCTCCAGAACTTCTCTTACCTGCGTTTGTTAGGACTTGAAGCTGTGCAGTACCATCAGCAAACATAAAATGATTGCAGACATATATCTTCTTTTAACAGTTATGTGTTCACTTTAAAGACTATATATATATATATATATATATATATATATATGTGTGTGTGTCCGATCACTATGTCATACACCTCAGACTAATATAATATTATATGTCAACAGTAAATGGAAAATAATTTTCAAAAAGAACGTTCATGAAAACAAGCTACAAAAATCACTCTTCAAAGCTGTGATTTCATATTGAAATTAAAAGGTAGGTCTGTTGGTAAAAAAAGTATTAGCTAAAGAATAAAGCAGAGGACATGGGACAAAAACCAAGACTAAAGTTTGCTAAAGAATGTCTTGGAGCCCCATTCCTTGGGATGTGGTCATCAGGCAGTGTCCTGGGTATCATTGGCCCCACCAATTGAAATCTGCATTTTAACAAAGTCCCCAGGGGATTAGCATAGCATATGCTTCAGAGGTTGAGAAGCACAGCCTAAGAAAACCTTGGGACAGCATTCCATGGTGCTGCTGATATTGCCAGATGGATCGAATACATCCAGTTGAGCCCGTTCTGGCAAAATTGGGTGAACGTTTGCCCAGCAGAGACGACTAATTTGAATTTCTGTGGCTCCTTCCTTCACTCTCACAGAATGATGTTTTGTGTTTCCACTATGACTGGGGCCCAGGGCCTCCCTGTTGGCCTTCCTTTGCCTACAGAGAATCTCAGCCTCTGCCGACCCCAGAGACAGAAGCCGGCATGGTCTCTTCTGTGAGTGGGCAATGGGGTCCGTGGTGAGGACAGCCTGGGATGGCCCAGGACATGGCTGAGCCTCCCATCGAATGAATGCCTCAAGGACCTACCGAGAGGCTGCCAGCTGCAGGGCCCCGAAGATAACAGTGTTAATTCAGCTTGGCTGGCATCCAGAAAGCTGAGCAAAGCTAGGCCTCCGAGCTAAGGGTATAAGTATATAAATAAAAAAAATAAAAACAAGTTGGCAGATGTTTTGCACTTCCCTTTAAAGCACTAGCTGCACGAATTCAGCACATCCCATGGGCCAGGCACTGGGCCAGACGCTATGCCTTGTCATCCTCTGTGCCTCCCTAAAACCCCTGTAGGTCAGCGTCATCAGGGTCATTTCACAACAAAGTCCATGTGGCTGGAGAGGGGTCCTGCCTGTGGTCACCCAGCCCTTCACTCCCCGCCCCTCCATGGCTTTGTGCTGAGAGCCGCTCTGGGCAGGAAATGAAAACAGGCTGGTCGTTTTTTTCAAGGCTGCAGCATGACCAGTTTTCCCTAGCGGATTCCAGATTGAAAGAACGCTCGGTATCCTAATAAGGTTTCAGAACTGAACGGAGTGTCTTCATCACGCTCGGCTTTGCCAGCACCGTCTCATCAATCGTCTCTGCGTTTTGAGAGAGACACCATGGACTGCGAGCCACGCAGCAGACTTGGAAGCACCTTGAAAGAGAGTCTCAGCAAGTTGCCAAGATGCTAGTCTTACAAAGGGTGTGTCGGTGACAAATAACCCCGAGAGGCCGCACCTCGCTGGGAACGAGGCCCTTTTGGGAAAGTGCACACGACGTGCAGGATACGCAGTAGCCGCTCCCTCGCCCGCTCTGAACGTGGCTGACCATTTTAGATCTTACCCCTCCACTCACCCCACAGAGAGCGAAAGAGACCATCAAGTCGGCCTCTGCCCAAACAGGAATGGATCCCACTGCTACCGCGACAGTGGGAGGAGCTCCCTCTGACATAGTTTTAACCAGGCCTCGTTTTGATAAGTGGAGACATCGTGTGCCCTTCTTCAATAATATTTGGCATTTCAAGTGAAATTAAACACTAATTCAAAGCAAATCGAATGAATTACGTAATTTATCTACTTTATGCAAACTGCCTCCATCTGCTGACGTCCTAAAATGACCTTCAATAGGGAGAACCTGACTATTTTCAGCTGAGTTTAGACAGATCAAGTCAATAATCTTTTTTATTCACATGATAAGAAGAGATGCAGACAGCACACCAGACTTACACTTTTAGCACCTGCCCAGTCCACCTGCCTGCCCCGCATTGGGTAAAAGGCTTTGCCCCGCCTTCTCCATAATGGGCATGTGACCAAAGCTAAGCCAATCACAGCGCGTCTCCTACTTCTGTCCACAGGGATTGGCCAGGGGGCGGGCACATGGGGGAACCGGATTTCTCAAACTGGAGGTGTAGCCGCGCCTGGGGGTACTGGAGAGGCCTTCCTGTCTGGGCTGGAAGCCGAAGGGGAGGAGAGCCTGACGACCAGGTACCGCCTCTTCTGCCGGCTGGAGAAGTGGTGGGAGAAGGTGCGGCCCACCACGAAGGGAGGCCAAGGTAAAGCGCGCCGGAGAGCCGAGCGCTCTCCTCCGGGCCCTGGCTCTGCGGGCCTCCGTAGCCTGCGCTCACCTGCCTTCCTCACAGTTTGGCTGCTGGAGGCGGAGCATGTGTCTTAACTGAAAATTGTCCATGGAAGCTTCTCTTTGCACCCTCAAGTAAGAATGCCCTGTCTAAAACAAGGGGTATGGTAGAGCGTTCCAGAATGTGCCTGGATGTTGAGGCAGTTGTCTACCAAAAAGCCACGTCATTCGCCCGGACCCTTCCCTGCGGATGACACACACGTGTCTGATTTCACAGCCCCTTCCGGTCTTCTTGTCCCCACACCTCCCTTAATCCTCTTCCTTTGCGCTGTGTACCCTTACCCACCCAGGCCTCCGGCTCCTATTTACTGTTGGCTGTAGGCTCACACTTCCCATCGTATCTTTTTCCCGCGGGGAAATAATGGTGCCCACATGTCCCAGCTCTTAGGGCTCTGGGAATGCTCCCAGTTCTGATCTGGGCTGCTGGGCTGCTGGCTGGGCTGGACCTGGCCCATCTCCCCAAAACACACACTCAGGCCTGATGGGCCTTCATGGAGGGTGGAGGGGCTTAAAGCCACAGCCGACTTGACACATGCACCCAGGAAGCAGCCCCCTGCCCTCAGAAGCTACCGGAACTTCTGCAACACAATTGTAGCATCGGGCCAACCAAAGCAAGTTGGACCTGGTAAGACTGATACAGCTCAGACAAGTTTCTTAACGTCTCTGAACGTCACTTTGCTCATCTGTGAAATACGGGCTATGGGAATTTGCTGTGTGAATTCCAGATGCCGCCATTACTGCCCTAGGCTAGCCGACTCCTCCTGTATAGGGGCCGAGGGACACAGATCAGGGACACGGAAGGAGAGATCTCAATCTCCAAAGAGAAGTGGAGCTTGTTGGGCTCAGTAATTTCATAATTTGGGTTAAAATCTCAGCGAGCCACATTGTGTTGTATTATATAATGTTTAAATTTTAAAGTTTTGGGGGACAATAACTGTGTTGGCGTAATTCAGCCTGCAAACAACCCCGCCTCTGATTTAGAGAACTAGAGAACTTTCTCAACCACTTGGCATCCAAGAAGAGTAAGAAGTTCCCATTAGTGTGGGCACTTAAAAATTATGAATTTATGTGGGTTTCCCATTGCATTTGGCTTTCTGTTTCTTTGCATTTTAACAACAATGGCTAAATGTCCAGATGTCTAAGCGGCTAGCAGTCGAAACCAATTAATTTTCTATTAAAATTTTTTCTCCTGAGATAATAGTAAGGTAATTTCTTCACTATGAGGAAGGGAAGGAAACCCTCACTTTACCACCGCCCCTGTGTCAATTTTCTACCCTTTTTTATTTTTGGTAAAAGGCTATTTTCAAACTCCACAGGTCAGAGTTAGTGAATATGCCCTTTTTTATGAAATATAGTTTTGTGGTGAAATGACCAAACAGCTTAGAAGGAGAAAAATAAGATCTTGTGAAGAAAATACTGGACTTCTAATAACTTTTCTCTAAGATCCATTCATATTGCTGACTTTTTATAAGTCAGATGTCGAATTCTAACCCACCTGGGTACACCCAGCCTCTATAAATATACCCACACCTAACAGCGTCCAAACGAAGCGAATGTGCGCTTGGGAAAATACTGGAACAATGAAGTTCCTGAGAGAAGCTTGTTTTTTCAGGTTATTAAAAGAAGGTGGCGAGCATTCACGAGGATATGAAAATTTAACATCGTCTGGAGGAAACTCTTGAATATGGTTAATGCCGCTGCCAAAAATCTCAGCTATGTTATGTCAGAATGTTCAATTGCAAGCTACACATTAATGAATGGAAAGCTAGAGTACCAGCAGGAAGTTTCTGCAGGAACACACAGCAACCCTGCAGACCGACCAAGTTCCCAACGTGGAACTCCATTGTTCAGGGGTTCCACTGTCAGGTTCCATGGTCCACCAGTGAACAACCAGGGGTGCCAGCTGCCAGTCAGTGGGGAGCAGGGAAGAACAGGAGCAGTTTGCCTCTCTCCACGTTCTCTTAGAGGGAAGACTCACACTCCCTTTGCTCTTTCTGAAAAAGTCGGTGTTTTAAAAAAAATAAATAAAACAGCTCTGAACTCAGGAAAAAGTCATCAGAGCCGCCCCACATTAGAAACTTGGTTCCCCTCTTTTCCATGCAGCTCGCTTGCTATTTTTATCAGCTTTCTTCAGCCCAGCTGTTGCTTCATGTTAACATGGCGAGGGTGCGAAAATCCCAGCAGGGGCGCGAGAATCCCAGAGGGATCTGTCTTTTGTCATTTCTAGAACAGATAAAATGTCATGAGCTTCAGTGGGGTGTGGGTCAGGGACATTTCACCAGCAGAGACCATGAGAACATTTCCGACATTTAAATGATGTGGAGCCAGGGACCAAACTTCCCCTTTGGCGGCCCCAGCCCAAAGCCTGCCCTCTCGCCACACACATCTAGTGGCTAATAAGGTTCCACGGTTCTCTGTGGAAAAACTGGAAGCAGGAGTCCTACTCATGTTTCAGGGGCACCTGGCTGTCCCAGGTGCTGGACATTGTGGCGTCCTGAGGTTGGGACAAGTGCATAGCATCCAGCCTGGAGGTGGCCCCAGAGAACCCACTTCCTTTTTCTGACTTAGAATGTGACTTGTAATTTTAAACCCACTCGTTGTATTTCCTCTGTGAAAATAACAGCATTTTGGCAAGACTGCGTATGGGAGGTGGTGGTGGGGGTTGGGGGGGGGGGAAGTGCCACATAAAAACTTGGGCGATTTAAAAATACAACTCTAATTGCAGGTTTGTTTTGCCATGGTTTGGCAAATTAGGGGGGGCAAATTGGAGGGGCAGTTTGAACTTGCCCCAGGCACAAAAAGACTGCTCAGTCACCCATCTGACAGTGTAGTCTGTGAACTCTTTAAAAACCAATGAAAATACGATTTTCGGAGCTTCCTTCTAGAAGAGCAACTGTTGTTTTCTCTGTGGGGATATTTTGTTCCTGAGTGCTGCACCACCGGCTTGAATTTCTCAGTGTCTTTCTTTCTCCAGCTTTAATGTGAGGACAAACGATTTCCCCTTCTCTCCAAAATTCTCAGATTCTTTAAGGTAGATGAAATTCCTTGAAGAAGTCAATACCTCACACAGCCCCTTCCCTTAAGATTTGCAATCTATAGGAGACTGAAGACCAGAGTTCAAGCTTCTAGCTTACCTTGACCCACTGTCCCTTTGTAACACCTTTAAGGATCAGTCTAGCGGTAGGCTAAGGTATGAAATATACTGTGGGTCAGCCTATGGTCCATTTTGCTGTCCCAGTACGCTTTTCTGTACCTCAAAGCTGGAAAGCCAACAACTACTTTTTCCAGGATCCCTTGCAGCTCAGCTTCTGGATACCATTCTGTTCTGGCCTGTTGAGTACCAATGCACAACATTTCAAAGGCAGAAATAAGGAGGCAGTATCTTTGCTGTTCCTGCTGGCAAATGCCACTGAGGCTATGTTGGCTTCTGGCGTAACCTTAGCCCACCCAGTTTCAACCTTGACCTCCAGAGACCCAGGGCGGCGCTCTCATTTTTTGCTGCTGTAGGTGAAGAATCCCTGCTTGGCTTGAGAGCTAGTGTTTCTGCAGTAGCTTCCTCAGCACTTGCCACTAAGAGAAGGTGACGTGCAGGCCACACGTCTGGGGAAGCTTCTGGATGCCCCTTGCTCTTGATTGCAGCAACTCCCTGGCACACTAGACATGCCTTGATATACTGGAAGTTGTTCCTCATGGTCGGTCTTGGGGCCTGTGCCTGGAACCTTCCAATTTAATGCAAGGGCACAGTCCCTTGCATTAAACGCCTTTCTGCTCCAAATCACTAATGTGTTTCCTGGTATTTACAAGGGAACCTGGACTTGGAAAGCCCGCAACATGGCACCATACACAATTGGACTCCAGTCTCAGCTGTATCCGCCCTAACTAGGACTGGTTGCTCCTTCTGCCAGATCTCTCTGCTGGCCCAGGCTTCTTCCCTTTCAGCTAATGTCACAGCCTTCACTTTCGCAGGGAAAAATGAACTTCAACTTCTAATTTTTACTTGGGACTGAATGAGTTTCCTATCCTCGCATGTTTCTCCACATTCTAAGAGAAAACAAATGCATTGGAAGTATATACAAAAAATGTGACTGGGGGGTGGGTCTCTGGGGTCTTGCCCAGCCCACACCACAGAGAGCTGCCCCCCAAACCCGTTCCGACCCTTGTATCCCCTCCCACCACTTTGCACCCCCCTACCGACGGCAACATTTCCCTGCTGGCCCTCATTTACCCTGTGGTTTATTCCCAGCACGTGGCCCCGCCTGCCTCCCCGTCTCCCCAGTGCTCTCTCCCTGAGGAGGTCCCCACAATCTGCTCTGTCTGTCCCACCAGGTCTGCATGGGACCCTCGTGCACCATGTTCCTCTGCCCTCCCCTGCCTCCCAGTCAAAGAAGCTCAGAAAGGCCCAGCCCCTAAGAAGTGGAGTTCCTCTGTCATTTCACCTAGTTTTCTCATGAGAAATTGTCTGGTAAGTCACCTTGTCCACCTGGACATACCACTTTGCTCTGGTAGAAAATACGCAAACAAGCTGGGTCTTTTCCAAAGCCGTTAGGTATGAAGGTAAAAAGGCAAGAGAACGGATTCATTCATTTAAAAAAATGGATTGAGGTGACATTCACCAAGCCTAAGATTAACCATTTAAGAGTGAACAATTCATGTCTCTGGTTTTTTAAAAAAAAAAAGTGAACAATTCAGTGGTACTCGGTTTACACGACCACCCCGGTACCTGGTTTCAAAACATTTCCGTCACTCCCAAGTAAAACCTTGTCCATTAAGCAGATTGCGTCCCACTCTCTCTTCCCCTGGCCCCATGCAACACCAATCTGCTCTCTCCTTTTGTGGATTTGCCTATTCTGGGTGTTTTAGATAAATGGAGTCACACAGTATGTGATCTTTTGCATCTGGCTTCTTTCCGTTAGCGTCACGTTTTTGAGATTCTTTCACGTTGTGGCATGTATCAAAACTTCACTGCTTCTTATGGCCAAATGATACTCTGTGGTAGGTATCTATCACAAGTGGTTCGTCTGCTGGTCCATGAATGGATACTTGGGGTATTTTTTCTTCCACTTTTGACTATTGTGAATAGTACTACGTGAACATTCACGTCCAATGGATTTGAGTACCTCTTTTGAATGATTCGGGATATATACCCAGGAGTGGGATCGCTGGGTCATACGGTAATCCTGTGCTAACTGTCTAAGGAGCCATCCTACTGTGTTCAGCTCTGGCTGAACCATTTCATAGTCCCACCAGCAATGTACAGGAGTTCCAAGAGTTCCCATTTCCCCACATCCTCCCTGACACTCATTATTTCCCATTTCTGGGTTGTTTTCCCCCGCTACGGTCATTCTCGTGTGAACTGGTACCTCCGGGGTTTTGACTTGCATTTCCCTGAGGACTAATGATGTTGAGCATCTTCTACTGTGCATGCTGGCCATTTGCATGTCTTTGGAGAAATTATCGATCTGTTTTTAATCTGGAAAGTTGATGGCCTTTGGAACGAGAGAGGCTTGAGTTCAAATCGGGGCGGCTCTTTGGAAGCAGTGTGACCTCGGGCTGATGACTTCTCTAGGGTTCAGTTTTCTTCCTCTGTCCTGGCTGCCTCCTTGACACGCGTGACGTCTTGGTTTACGCTGTTGGCTTCGAGAGACTTTCCTGACACCCTTCTTTAAAACAGAGTCAGGTGTTCAATTCTGGTTCATAGTGTCCGATTCTTTCCTTCGTAGCACTCGGCACAGTTTGTGATGATATATTCCTTTGTTCAGAAGTTTTTATCCTCTGCCCCCTCTACTAGATCACTCACTGGTGTGGTCAGGAGCCATTGATTTTCTCACAACTGTATATCCAAAGCCTAGTGCAGTGCCTGCCATGTAAGAGGGTGTGTGGTGCCTGTTGAATGGGAAGAGATTAAGAAGTCATCCATGATTCTGACAGAGAAATTAGTAACATGCCTGGTGCATATTAGATCAGGGGTTTGCAGTAGGTCGTGGACATACGGCGGTGGGGGCGGGGGAATGTTTGTGGCTATCCCTGTCATTGGGAAGACACTACTGGCATTGGAGGACAAAG
Organism: Macrotus californicus; assembly: GCA_007922815.1. Classification (NCBI taxonomy): domain Eukaryota; kingdom Metazoa; phylum Chordata; class Mammalia; order Chiroptera; family Phyllostomidae; genus Macrotus; species Macrotus californicus. Next base: position 49,800 of record VMDR010001528.1, on the reverse strand, counting down.
GCCAGGGACACTAGACAGTGCCTGTGGAGCAACCCCGCAACGCAGCGAGCTGTCCCAGGTCCCACGCAACTGCAGACTATGCCACCAGATGCTGGTGTATGTGTGTGTGGTGAGAAGGGGTCTGTAATTATCTGCTTCTATAGTGCTCTGTTTTACATATAAACAGCAAGTGACGTTTGCACATTGTAATACGCCCCGAATTTTCCAGGAACGCAGTTATCACACACATTGGGAAAAGACTGTGCTGCATTTTGTTGGTGACTCGGTGGAGAACTGTGCCCCGTTTCAGAGAAATTACGTCTCCATTAGCAATACTGCTCAGGGTCTTCGAACCTTCAATAGAACCCTCCTGGGTCAGGCCGTGTATGATGCTGCATATTAGTGCAAAAACTGGCCAGCTCACTGTGTCTTCTAGTCTGGACATGCCTGAGTATTTGCATATTGAAATGCACATGATTGTATTATAAACTAATTTCTTCTTTCTTTCTTATGTTATATCCAAAGCATTCTTATTATTTGGAGATTATGTATAAAGATAGGTTACGTATGAATTTTTTTTACAGGACCTCAAAAAGCCCACATTTTTGTTTTAAAGGAAGGCGTTGATTCTAAAAGAGATTAGAACTACTACTGTATTTGATGCTTTCTTTTATTATTATTAATGTTATTAATATTAATAGAGTTTTACAGTTTTGTCTTAGGTGGATGGCACAAGAACTAACATATTTCTTATTTTTATTCTAAGATCTCTCTTTCTTATTCTTATTACCAAAATCATCCTTTATACCTAGCAGGGATATTTCTAATACTTTGCACTCAACGTATTGGTGCCTAAAAGAAAAATATGCATTACAGGGCTCTGAGCTGTCACTAACTAGAGGGGACAGAGAATCATGAAATTTTAGATCCAGAAATAATCTTAGAAAAAATTTTTTCTGTGCTCTTTTACTTTCAGATAGCCAGATTTTTGCTGTACCATGCCATCTGGCTAAAGAACTTTTTTGTTAGAACTTTTTAAAAATTGTAAAAGTAGTGGATATATTTATTCTTAAAATTTGGAAATCGGGAGAAAGAATAAAGACTCAGAAAGAACTCAGAATCCTACACCTATTTTATTCCATTATAGGCTTTGCAGCCGTTCAGTTAACCCTATCTCTGTTTCTTTTTTTATTATTAGATTGCTTCTTTCTCTTTTTCATTCTCTCTTTCCCTTCCTTCCTTCTTTTTTCTTTTTTTTGCTACTTAAATAATGCTGCAACAAACATCTTTGTTCCTAAAGTTCTACTACATGTAATACTATTTCCCCTTAGTATACTCTTCTAGAAATAGTGTTTGGACTACAGGGTTTCAATGTTTTGTTTTTTAAAGATTTTATTTATTTTATTTTTAGGGAGAGGGGAAGGGAGGGAGAAAGAGAGAAACATCACTGTGTGGTTGCCTTTTGCACACCCCTACCCACCCCCCGCCAGGGGTGGGGGGACCTGGCCCGCAACCCAGGTATGTGCCCTGACTGGGAATCGAACTACTGGTGACCCTTTCATTCACAGGCTGGTGCTCAATCCACTGAGCCACACCAGCCAGGGCAGTTTCAGTGTCTTTGAGGTTCTTGATACACCCTGCAATGACTGTCGATGGCTGCCGTAGTCCCAAAATAAAATGTTGATGAGGAAGTTTATAAAAGATGGATCAGGCAGAAAACCAAATATATTGATCAATCTTAACACTACTAACAGGGTGACAGCCAAACACTATGTTTGCCCCTTGATCTGATGCAATAGAAGGCACACAGCTCTGCCTATGAAATATTCTTCCCGAAGTGAAAAAATAAATAAATAAACAGAACACAAACCTATCACGCTTTCAGATCTAACCTCAGTTTACAGGGCCCACAGGGGGTAGAGGAATAAAGTAAACAATGCCACAAGGAAATACTCAAATACAAATCTGGAAAAGTGCCCTCCACAAATAATTCAGTCCTTTCAACAAGTGGCATAAAGCAACGGCCCGTGGAGTAAAAGAAACATACCCAGTCGAGACATAGCCAGATTCAGCCGGTGGACCTTGCTTCTAAAGCTAGAAGAGAGGCTTGGCACAGATTTAACCAAAACATTGCCAGGGTCTCCGGCTGCCCACAGTGGGAGCTCAGGCGCTCAGGGAGCTACGGCGCTCAGGGAGCTACCTGCCCGTGCCACGCAGGGGGCGTGTGCCTCCTCATTCAGCAGGTGGTAATCTGCACATTCTTCATTTGGTACACCCGCTCGGGCCCTCCAGCACACCCGTCTTGAGTGTCAGAATTCAGTCTTCACAATCAAATTATATCAGCTGTAGAGATTTTGCAAGTGCCCTTTATCAAGGTAACACATTTTCCTCCTAATCCTAGTTTACTGGGAGTTTTTATCATAAATGGATGTTGAATTTTTATCACATACCTTTTCTATATCTATTGAAAAGATTATAGGAGTGTTTGTTTGTTTTTTCTAGTCTGTAAATATGGAGAATATTTCCACTGGTGGATTTTCAAAAAATGTTAAATGAAACCTGTATTTCTGGGGTAAACACCACGCGGCTATGAGGTATTATTTGTTTTATTTTCTGTGACTTTAAATCAGCTAACATTTTGTCGAGGATTCCTATATCTGTGTTTGGAAGGGAGAGCAGTTTTCTAGTATTGCCTTCTTCTGGTGTTAATAGTAGGGTAATGGGGACCTCATAAATGAGTTGAGAACTCCCTTCCACTTCTGTTTTCTGGAAGGATTTGGGTGGAGTCTGGGGGAGAGAGAGAGAGAGAGAGAGAGAGAGAGAGAGAGAGAGAGGGGGGAATATGAGAACTCTCTGGTGTCCCTTATAAGGACACAAATCTTGCTGGGTCAAGGTTCCACCCTTAATGACCTCATTCAACTATTTCTTTACCCCAAAGACAGCTATGCTAGAGGTTAGGGCTTCGACGTAGGAATTGGGAGGGAACACATTCAGTGTATAACAACACCTTTCGACTGATTCTTTCTCTGGTCTCGGGTAGCTTTCTTTTCATACGTGTGCGGGTGACTACTTAGCCAAGGGCATCTCTTTGTATACCTCTGGTACCTTGTCTCTGTGCATCTCTCTCCTTTTTGGGCTTCTGCTCTGGAAATTCTAGCTGCTGCCTTGACCTCCCAAAACTCTGACCTGACTCGAACTCAGACCACTGGGCTCCGCGTGGGTTCCCCATCCCTGCACCGCATCCTGAAAGCTGCCTGCAGGCTGTAAGCTCCTCCGACTAGCTTCCCTTTCCTTGAAAACCGTAGTTCTGTGCTGTCGGTTGCCAACGCCTCACAATCATTGTTTTGTGTATATTTGGTTTTCTAGTTTTTAGGTGCCAGGATAAATACAATCCCCGTGACACCACGATGCCTGCAAGCAGAATTGCATGTTTAGTATAGATGAATCTGATTAACAACAGCGGTTACTCCGTGCCAGGGACATGGGGGCATTCATCTTCCTTACCTTCCACGTTGCTGTTGCTACCCGAAAGTATCTGAACGTGCTGGAAAATTTCCAGTGAGAGTGAATGATGGGCATGTCTTCCTCCTGCAATAGCACCAAGGACAGTGGGCTTCGGACACCTGGCGTGCCTGGTCCCTCACATTCTCACCTAGTGAGAGATCCGTGTGCCACAGTGACATGCATCCCTTAACCAGCAAAGGAACTACCACCCTGCAGGGTAACATGTCTTTATTTGACCTGTTCTCTTTTGTTATGACAGTACTGTGCTCATTGAAATTAACAAAGCCTGTTACCACACTCCGGCAGGCAGGCGTGTGCTCTGCACTGTGTATTTTTGTGGTGAGGCTTAAACTTCTCTTGTCCGGTCTAATTGGATAGGAAATCACCTGAAAAGCTAGTTGGTGTAATTGATATAAAATGTGAATGTCAGTTGTTATCTGAACAGCACTGTTTTCCCCACCTCGGGGTTTTGTGTTCAGGAATCTGGCTGGAGCAAAAAGAATGTTCATGAGTAAACACGTCATGAAAAGTTCTGTCTCCATCCTATGTCCAGTTTCATATAGAAATCTTTTAATATCAACAGCACTTTCCAAATTTGGGGCTCTTTGAGGCCCTCCTTATTTTACTTGTAACTATGGAGCCAGATCTCGGTGTGAGGAAGAGAATTTCATCCTTCTGACTTCTTCTGAAGGTTGTGTGATTTACTTTGGGTTGGTTCTTATTTTCATTCTGGTCCATCTGACACATGTATGATGAGCATCCGCTTTGTGTGAAACCCTCTGTGAAGTGCAAAGGGGATCTGGAGAGAAACAACACTCCACCCTGCTCTTGCTCTTGTGGCGGGAAATGTCAGAGAGAATCCAAGGGCGGGGGAGGGGGGGAGACGGTGGCAGGTGCACAGGAGGGAATGGCCTGGGGAAAGTTGCACAAAGATACTGGTTTTAGCCAGAAACCGATGTCTAACATTTTGATGGGAGCTGAGAAAACGGGGCCGGCATTTCAGGCTGCAGCACAGCTAGAACATTTCTCCAGGAAAAGGCCGTCTATTCCTTAACAAGCAGAGGAGTATCGTAGGAGACCTGGATTCAGATTCACTTAGCAGGGAATCTTGACCTAGCCTCTCTGAGTTCCCTTTCCCTCGTCTATAAAATGGGGTTACATATGTATATAAAATCCACCATGTATGCACTTAAAATGCTTAGTCTTTATCTTCTTGAATGCATAACAGGCAGTTAAAATTACCGTCTTTATGTCTGTGACTACTAATGATGCCATCTGCATCCTCTGGGTCATTTTCAATTGATTGCATTGTCTTCTCACTGTGGTTCACTTTTCCCTGCTCTTTGCACGCCAGGTACTTTTTAGTGGACACCGGCATTGTGAATGTTGCCTTGTTGGGTGCTGGCCATTTTCGTATTCCTATCCCTGTTAATATCCCTGAGCTTTGTTCTGAAGTTCAGTTCCCTGGGACCAGCTGGCTTCTTTCTGGTCTGACTTGTAAGCTTTGGTGGGAGGGAGCAGAGTGGTGTTGCGTTTAGAGTTAACATTCCCCCCACTTCTGTGGCCAAACCCATACCCACTGCGCTATGAACCGTTCCCTACTCAGTGTGGTGAGCTCCAGGCATCGTTCCCTCTGATTCTTTTGGGGGCTTCTTTGCTCAGCCATGGGTCATTTTCTCTCGCATGTGCTTATCCGTCCTTAGATGAAGATTTGAGGGGATCCCTCAAAGATCCCCAGGCTTCTCTCTTTGTGACTCTTCTCTGATAGTCTGCTTTGCAAATGCTGGTCACCTCGGCCTCTCAAACATCCAACCCCTCATCCCAGGGAGACTGACGGGACCTCAGGTTCCCCTCACTGCATTGGAGCCTGGACATTCTCTTCTGGTGGAATGCTTGGGAATGGTAGGGGTCACCTCCTTCATTCCCCACGCCCCAAGGGGTCACTCTTCTTTGTCGCCTTAGGGCCAATGTCTTCAAAATGGTTGTATCAGAGATTCCATCCGGTTTTTAATTATATGGATGAAGAATAAATCCAGCCCTTGCTCTTCCACCTCGGCTGGATGCAGAAATCCTCCAATGTAGTGAAGTACCAAAGAGTTAGCCTCGAATGGAATGTGGGCGAAGAATTTTTTATTCCAGTCCTTCTTAGCTGTTTTATACTGTGGACCCTCTCTGGCCAGCTTGTGAAACCTATGGACAGCTTCTCAGAATAATGTATTCGAATGCACAAAGGAAAACACAGAGACTACCGACAAAACAATTACAGTGCAGACAGGGAGAGTATTTCTCTCAGTGATTTCGTGCTGCAGTGGTATAGGTACCTCTGACTGCATTAATAACGTCTAGCGGTGAGTCTGCTAAGTTCTGCAATTTCCAAGGAGTCACGGGTGTGAGCAGTATTCTGAGATCCATGCAGCAACGGCAATGGGATTTGAGCATATCCATCACTCTCGGTGGCTGGACCAAAGCACTGTTACCATTACCATGGATTTTATGGCCCATGTGCATTGTGGGAAGAGATGATGAACGTCAGCCAGAGGTGAGTGCAAATGAACATGCAGTCACTGTGGCTCCACAGACCCCTCACAGCTCTGTGGGGCCAGGGTAAGAACCCCCACTTTAATGAATGGAGACTGGAGTGCCTGGAAGCTGTGCATTTTCACCCACATTGGCCAAGCTTATGAAATGACAGTGATTTTATGTGAACCCACCACGATGACAACAAGGTTCCACGGGGATATTTGGGAGCAGAAGAGGGACTATAGTGTCCACAGGACAATGGAGAGAGCCCGTCCTGCCAGAAGGTGTCTTCTCTCTATGGGCCGAGGAAGTTTGCCCCTGAGGCTGAGAGGCCCACCTGTCAACTCTGAATCTGAAGTCTCCTCACTCACAACTGACAAATTGGGCAGGCCGGCTGTTTATTTTTGCCCCTGGTCCTTTGGCCAGGCCACAGACTCTTGGATTTGTGAATACACAGTTCTGTTCCTATCCAGTGTGTCCCGACCAGCGAGTCCCTGTAATTTTTGGTTTTGCTCCCATACTCCCTCCAAGTGCCGTTAGTCATATCCTTCTTCCCGTTTCTGCCTCGAACAGGCACTCATTATGCTGAAGCCAGGCTTGTTGCAGAATTCCCTGAGAACCACAGTGTCAGGCCGGCACAGCTCTGGAGCTGGAAATGGAAAAGGCTGGGATCCGGGGCTGGCTGGCACCGTCCCTGTGAGTCATTGTGGAAACACTGTCCCCAGATGCTACCGAGAGGTTCTGGGTTGCTGGTGAGTCCATCTGTCAGATGAGATCCTCATGCCCTGACATCTTAAAACATTCCATAACGTGTGGGATGTTGGGCCTTCCGTCTGGTATCCTGGTTACAATAAAATTTGGGTTGTTTTATTCTATTTTTGGCACTCTTGCCATTTCCAGTGTGTTAAAAAAACAAAACAAAATACTTTTTTTTTTTTTTCGGATTACAAAAATAATAGATATTCATTGTACGGAAATTGAAAAAGACAGACAACCACACAGAAGAAAATTCCAGCGCCAGAGATACAGATTTTATTTTTAACGTGTTGCATTTCCTTTAAGGTGTTATGTATATCATAGTTTTGTAAGTTGTTTTAAAAACTAAAACAGTGGAACTCACCCAGTCCTCATTTTTAAAAGTATAACATTATATCATGTTTGCCCTAAAGGAGAACTTACATAAGATACCTAGTTAAACACACTCTTTCTAAAAATGAGAAAAAAATGAATCCCAAGAGGGTAATTTGCCCCAGGCTCCCAGCTCATCAGCCACAGAGCGGGGAACGGAACCCTGGATTTTTGTCCGGGCATCCTGGTACACTGTGTGACCTGCCTGAGTCCGTCCTCACCTCAGACGAGATCTGGAAGGGCTCTGGGCTCTCAGCCTCTTTACCTGGAGGAAATGTCCACTGATTCCTGGGCTGCCGAGTAGGGAATTTGTCCCTGCCTTAGATCCTGAGCCCGGCAGCCTGGCCGAGTTGAGGACAACGGGGTTATCGGTTCAGGGACGCTCAGTTAGGAACACAGCCATTCTCATCCGTTTCCCGTACGAGCATAGACTGGCCAACACTTGCACGGAGCCCATTTGGCAAACGTGGCACACTTACTTTTTGAGTTAGCAGTCTTATGTCTGGGACTCGATCTCACAGATACGCTTGCACGGGTATAAAAGGGCGCATGCACGGGGGCTCGTCAGCATGGCGGCACTGCTCCTATTAGAAAAATATTGGAACATGCAAATGTCCATTTATAGGGAGCTGGCTAGGCAAAATAGAACACGTCTATGGGTTGGAAGGCCATGCCTCCACAAATAGGCTAGTCTTGTTTCTGAGCATAACCAAAAATTCGAAAATAAAATATTAGCACCCCAAAGCCATTAGTATATTAAAACTAATGCATTAACCCCTGAATAAGGGTATGGTTTATCCCAGTTAAAGGAGGGGGCGGGGGAGAAGGTCCTCTTAAGAAGTCAGGAAAAAGTAGTTGACAAAATTTAATGTCAGTTCCTGCTAAAACGAGCAAACGAAAATCAGAAGGAAATTTTCGTTACCTCGATTAAAGGTGTGTGATAGTTATTAGTACTGTTCACCATATTTCCTGGGTTTTTCTCCTTTCCAGCACAATGCAAGGTACCAGAGACATGGGCTATCCATTGTGAAAAAATTGAACCGAACCCCTATTCTGCACCACCGTAAAAAATTAATTTTAGATACATTAAATAACAAAACGAATCTCGCCCATAGTTAGAAGAAAAGATGGGAAAATATGTCCAGAACTTCTAAAGGTTTTCTTAAGCAAGATCCAAGCAAAAAAGGATTAATCTATTGTTTGGCACCAGAGAAAGTATTCAAAAGTCAAAATGTAGGGAGCGACCGAGAGAAAATATTTCAAGACACAGAAAGAAGATTACTGTGTTGCAGTAATCGGTCCAACGGGACTTTCTGTGATAATAGCCATGTTCTCTGGGCCACTCAGCAGCACACCTGCTGGTCACCTGTGCTCATGAGTCACCAGCGTGACTGAGGCTCTGAACGCCGACCGTTACGTAACTCAATGAGTTTTAAATTAAATAGACAAATATGGCTAGTGGAGACTCATACTGGACAGTGCAGCCCTAGAAAATATGAAAAAACCCTTCCAGAATAGCAATAAAAATAAAGAGACACAGTAGAAAAAACTAAAGGGTATGAAGTGACAAGTCGTAAAAAAAAAAATAAAAAAGAAACACAAATGGCTCATACATATGTAAGAAATACTTCCCCCTCTTCCTCATTAATGGGGAAGATGCGAATTTCAAAGCAATGACATCCTCTTTGGGGTAAAGATTTAGAGTCTGTTAATGTCTGTGTTGGGGAAGGTGAGGGGAAATGGTGTCCCTTTTCCATTGTTGGTAAGACTGTACTTTGCCACTGTGTTTTTGATGGGCAGTTTAGCGGTATCTATGAAAATTTCAAATGTGTATAACCACCTAGCACTTACTAACATTTCTGTGGAGCTTAACTGAATTTGTCCGAAGATTCACCTAGAATAAAAATGTACGAGAAAAAAAAACCCCAGAAACTTTTGGAAAAAGAAAAACAGAGGAAGAGGAGGCTCTTGGCCCACCAGAAATCTCTTTCCTAGGAAAAAAAAACACTAAATATGAACAGAAAGAGGCCTTCATTAAAAAAAAAGACAAATTTCAGTTTTGATGATATTACAGGGCAACTTGAACCCTTATACATTGCTGGAGGGAGTGTAAATTGGTATGGGGACTTTGGAAAACCATCTGAAGTGTCTACAAAAGCTGGGCGTTTGTCTACCTCAGGGATGTGCTCAGTAGAAACACAAAGTGTATTTGGACCAAAGACACAAGAACATTCTGTACGGCACCGTTGTAGGAGCCTCAGCTGGAAACTCCCCAGAGGCTCCTCCGTAGCATAGTGGATGATGGGTCAATCACTGCACATTCGTACGATGGAAGACTCCACATCAATGAAAACGGCTGCAGTACTGATGATGCATGCAGTCGTACAAGTGATTCCCCCAAGTACAATGCCAAGTAAGGCAAGCAAGGGCAAGAATGCACTCCCAAGGATCCCACTTACATGCGTCGCGTAGAAGCTAAAATAATTGACGGCATTAGCAGTCAAGATAACGATTACCTTCAGGGGCGGGAGAGTGACAGCCATCCCAGCCGGTCTGGCCCCTCGCTGGGTCTGGTCCCTGGTCCCTTCGTGACATGGGGCCTATTTTCCACTGGCCCGTCTCCCACTGGGATGCTACACCAGAGGGAGAGGTTTATTTCTCCCTGGCTCACGTACTCCTGAGAACCACACGTGGGGAAGTAGATGAATCTTGGCTGGCTGGAGTCACTTAGTGAGTCCGAGCTGGAAAACCCCTCAGTAAATGAGTCAATGAATAACATGTTTAGAGCTATGCCTGGCACATACTAAGCACATCTGTAGGTGTCCGTACTAATTATCGTCATGCCGCACGTATCCAAATGTGACATTTACCTCCCCTTTCTCACCTCCAAGGCAAAGCCATCCTGTGCAGAACTTGAAGAAATCCCAACACGCACCTAAATTCTGTAAAGTCTACTTCCTTTCTACACCCATCATTAAAAAAAATGCTTGTTTTGTTTATAAATGTTTCAAAGTTACAAGAAAGTCTGGGAAATATTATTACATGTGTCCTCAGAGCTTCCATCTCCCAGATTTAATAGATGTTGGTATTTTGCTCTATTTGCTTCTGATCTCTGCAGTTTCTTTTCTTTTCTTTTTTTTTTAAGTAAACAAGAATAGCTAAGAATCCCTTCCCTCAGTTCCTCTTTCCTCCGCTTTTTCTTTCTGCCCCCGGGGGGGTTTCACCCTCCTGAAGTTGGTGCACACCATCCCCATTCTTACTTTAAATGCACCTGTTCAACAATAGAGTTCCAATTACATTTTTAAATGATTAATTTAAATTTGAAATAATACACAATCCTGATGATGCCCTTACTCAAAATGTCTTTCATAAGCTGGGGGGTGGAGGGGGGGGGACCTCTCGAGACCAAAACAACCAAAAATGTCCACTGATGGGAGATTTGGTGGAATCAAGGGTCGCTGTTCACATGCGGGGTAGAAATCACTTCTCTGTGTGAATAGTTCCTAGGACCACAGCCCACCTACAGGCTGTCCTTACAATTTTAAACACTAGCATCATCCACCACGGCACCTGACCCACAACACATGCTTCCCAGCATGTCCAACAGCTGAGTGAGCAAGGTATCAACTTCTGGACAAACAGCAGTTAGAGGTGGCACCTGCTGGTGGCTACTGGCCTGCTTTCCTGAGGCCAGGGACAGCTGTGACCTGCAGGTGGGGCCCCTGTGGTTACTCAGACCCCTCCTCACCCTTCAGATGGCGGCTCCCGGTCTCTCTCTGCGGCGCACTCAGGAATTTGGACCAGCTCTGCTGACAGGGGCTCCAGCACCTGTCGGGGTGACGACTGGGCTGTCACGTGTCACCTGGCATTAGACACGATGAGCTGTGCTGATCCTACAGCTTTCTCCCTAACGTGGATTTTTGCTTCCCTGGAGGGGCTCCCCTGTGCATTCAGCCCCTGCCAGCAGCCCCTGTAGATGCTTCCTTGGGGCTTGATGTGAAGTTATCACCTCGGCTCTCAGGGGACTCAAGGGACATATGTGCGTGTCCACATCTGAACTGTCTTCCTTCACAGAAGTAACGGCAGTGTTTTTTTCTTACAGTAGGCACTCAACAATGCTAGCAGATTAAGGGATGGTAGCCATCATAATGATGATAATAACAACAAGATGTTTATTCACATATGTTCAGTGGCGTCGCTCAGATCCAGAGGCTCCCACATGTGCCGTTTTCCTGCACATTGAAATGGCTATAATGTTAAAGAAAAGTTTTAAGTGGTCTCTTGAATTTGCTCGTCCCTCGCCTCTTTCGCATTCTGATGTTTTTTACATTTTCTTCTACGATATTTTTTAATACTGTGTGCATTGTTAGAAATAGAAAGGAACACTAAGCCGAACATTTTAAACGGTCCATACTCTCACCATCCTCATAACCTCTTTTGAAAAATGAAAACAAACCCATGCACGTGTGTGTGGGCAGAATGTTTAAACCGAGTGCGAGACTGTGAATGCCAGGCGAGAACTGCCTGAGACATTTCCCCACCCCTCTCCCTTTCCCCAAAGGGCCCACTGTTAAGAGTTTGTGTTTCTTTTTTTTTTATTTTATTCTTACCAGAAAGCAAAATGTGCCAATGCCAGGATGGAATTTTTAAATATATATATTTTTATAATTTACACAGAAAGGAGTTTATCATGTGTGCGGTTCTGGGACTTGCCTTTTTTCAGGCGGTACCTCTTAGAGGTCATTTCCTATCAACAGACTAGTCTGTGGAATGACTGTGATATAGTTCACATAACTCCTTTCCTCTTTTCTTAGCTTTAGACCTTGCCATTTATACACCACGGTGCAGTGAACATCCTTGTAGATCTGTCTTGGCAAATGTTTGTAGGTAAGCTCTTAGACGCTAAACTTGAATTGCTATTTAGAATACTCGAAGAGATCATTTATGATTTGAATCGTAGGAACTGCTCATTCAAGCCCTAAAGGGGGGATATCCCTGAGGCTGTTTATCTCACTCAGGTATATGAAGAAAGGAAAGAGTATTTGGCTGTCTATACCGCCCTGTTTTCAAGTCTCCCTGAGCAGGGACATACTTAACTGTCAAAGTCAGCACATCAGTGATATTTCTGTCTCTGGGTGACCAGAAATGGCCTAGGAATTTGTGAATTCAAGGCCCTTTTCCTCATCCTCAACTCACTCACTGTGTCTGTCATTCCCTCCAAGCAAGGCAATGAGAGGCAAAATGAGGCAGGAAAATGCCTCCCGTGGGCCCCGCTGTGTTCTGATACCCTGCCCGAGAGAGCCTGAGAACGTGCGTTTTAAAACTGCTTAACAGCGAGTACATTAAATGCAGACTCTGCACATATAAAATTTTTATCGGGACAAAGGGTTTCATCCAGTCTCCTAGTTTTCCCTTCTCAGAGGCAGCTCGTGTTGTTACTTACGAAAAACCTCCAGATTGTCTAGAAGGATTTGCCAACCGCAGCACTGTGGATATTCATGCCGGATAATTATGTGTGTCAGAGAGCAGGGCTGATCTGTGTGCCGGAGGATGTTTAGCAGCATCCTTGGGCTCTACCCATTAGACGCCCCCTCCAGCTGTCGGCGGATGTTGTCAGATATTCTTCCTGTTGAAAACCACTGGTGTAGGGACACGTGCGTGTGTGCACGCATATATACACACACACATATGATGTCACTTTGATAGATATTTCTCTTTTGAATTATTTTGCTGCTGTAAACAATTCTGCAATGAATATAGATAAGTATCTCCATGGATTCAATTCTTAGATGTGGAGTTGCTGGGCCAAGGGTATGTCCCTATAAAATTGTGACAGATATTGACCGAATTGCCTTCCAAAGAGATTGTGCCACTTTTCACTTTCCCTGTGCACAGGAGTGCCTGTTTCTACACACCTTTTCCAAGTCCGCATGTTAACAAACCTTTTGGTGTCTTTTAATCCAAAACATGAACAATCAGAGTCTTTCTGTAACCTCAGCTCTGCCATTGTGTTCAGTTTGGGGACAGGTATTCTGAAGAGAAGTTGCTCAAAAGATGCACTTTTTTATAAAGATTTTATTTATTTATTTTTTAGCGAGGGGAAGGGGAGGGAGGAAGAGAGGGAGAGAAACGTCAGTGTGTGGTTGCCTCTCGCATGCCCCTCACTGGGGACCTGGTCTGCAACCCAGGCATGTGCCGTGCCCGGGAATCGAACCTGCGACCCTTTGGTTCACAGGCCAGCACTCAATCCACTGAAACACAGCAGGCAAAGACTGCACCTTTTTATAGATCCAAGCACAAGGACCGAAGATCCTGGTGAATAACTTTGATGAAGTTCTGCTCTTTTTTTTTTTTTTCTTCTTTTCTTTTCATACTGAGCCCAATTTATCCAAGCTGCTGGAAATTGTGCATGATTGTCAAGGAGAGAACCCAGCCCCTTGAAAACTCGTGCTTAATTCCCACAACGTGCCAAAGCACGACTGCTGGGACGGCTTCTGGCAACTCCTGTAGATCCGCACACGATAAACGCTTTATCATTTTCTGTGGCGTTCACCTTCGTGGTGCTGAGGGGCGCTGTCTGCCTTCACCTGTGCGCTGAATTATGGCTTTTCAATGATCGAGTGGAGTCAAGACAAGGATCGAGCCTCATAAAAAACCTTGCCTACAGCATGTACCCAAAAGCGTGGCTTGTGCCAAGGCTCCGCAGGCCAAGAGAAGCCAGGGGTTGTGCAACAGACCAGCAGAGGTTGAAACTCCTGACAAACACAGGGACCTCATTGAAAATGGAAGCCTAAAAATGAAGCCTCATTTAACAACAACAGAAAAAGGTCATTTGGGTAGTTTGCTCATGCGAACATTGAAAACCATGCTTTCTGACCTCCAGTATTTCCTTCCTCGGCGAGGCCCAGGATAAAATAGATTTTCCATTCTCGGATTTTCTGGGCTGGTCACTTTGGCTCGGACTTAAACCGCGTTTTCAAGCGGTTGCGTCAGACCAGAATGTTCTGCACTTTGCCTGCGCCTTGATGGGAGACAAAGATCCTTTCTCTCACTCAGGGAACATTTCTTGGAAGCCTACTATGTGTCAGGTCCTCAGCGGGGCTCTGGCGAAGGCACTAGTGAGTAAGATGCCACGCCCGCTGGCCATTCCTCGTGTTAAAGATGATCATCAGGGAGGAAAGGCTGGGAGCCAGGGGTGTGGGTGGAGGCCCCCCAGGACTCACCAGCAGGAGCTCTTGAGGTCAGGGTTCAAATTAACCAGTGCAATGGCCCTGGTGGCTCTTAGGTGATTGAAGCCCTGGCCAGGTGGCTCAGTGGATTGGAGCATCGTCCGCTACGCCAGGGGTTTGTGGGTTCAATCCCCCAATCCCGGGTTGGGACATGTTTGGGAGGAAACTAATCGATGTTTCTCTCTCTAAAAAAAAAAAAAAAAAAAAAACAAAACACACCAAAAATCAGTGGATGTATCCTCAGGTGAGAATCTAAAGAGGAAGAAGAAAGTAAAAACAAAAAACTTTGGAAAAAAAAGAAAAGCAATTGAAGTCTATGTTCTGATCACTTCCTACCCACCCTGCTGGTGCAGAAGGGACCCCACCCTAAGTAATATGAGGTGGCGGACACAGGACAGTGGACAGATGAGACCGGTGGAAGATTATTAGTCACTTACGCTCACAGCCTGGGGAGGAGGCCATCCAACACCAGGCAGGGCCGCAGGGCGGTTGCACCCAAGAGCTGAGCACACCAGCCCGAGCTATGGGATTAAGGCTTTGTGGGAACAGCGGGGTGAGGTGACCCCTGGTCCCTGCAGGAGAAGGTGATGGATTTGTTTGAATAAACACGTAGGCTGACAAGGACATGGAACCTGTGAGCTTTGGGGCCGGGAGGGTGTGGCTGGCTGGCCTGGCTGCTGAGGAACTAGCTGTGTCCGGGGCATGTGTATCTGATGAGAATGGGGGGCTCATGGTTAAGATTCTGGGACCCTGGGAGGGTCAAAGACGTCAGGCAACACATGGAATGTCAAGCCTTACCATGAGGTCTGTCGGGTTTTTTTAGTGACAATTTTCCTCACGTGTCTCCTTTGTCTCAGGAGCCCAGGGTTAGTGCTAAGCATAGAGGCAATGCCTGCCGCTCACACAGCCTGGCTATAAGCAAAGCTGCAGGTGGAAATGCCCCCGAATCTCTCAAACAGTGAACCCTCCCTCCTTTGGTTTGATTCCTGCCCCTTTGCAGCTAAAAAGTGGCCGGCTAACGGGGCTTCCTCGCTTGGCCCTTTCGGACAGGAAGGGAGCAATTTGTACAAATCTGCTGGCCCTGGAATCCATTGCTTTTCCATTATTGTCCCGCAGAGGTAAAGAGGGTGCAGCGGCCACACCTCAGGCCCCCAACCTAGGTCCAGCCATCGTTCCCTGTTGCTCAGTCCCACCTGGGGGACTTTGCTCTTCCCTCTACCTGTGACTCACTTGCCCAGGTCTTCCTCTGTGCAGCCCCTTTGTCACCCAGTGTAAATGTCCCTGCCTCCGAGAAGCCCCCCTGCACCCCTAGCTAAGGCATCCGCTCCGGTCCCCTCCCTCACAATCTTGTGTTTTTTGGATTATAGCCCCAATGACCGCCCGGCATGTTCTTGTCGATACATTTTGTATTGTCTGTGCACCTCAGGACTACCAGCTTTTTGAGAACATGGAGCTTCTCTGTATTCTCGGTGCTTAGAACAGGGCCTGGAACCCAGTGAGGCCCAGTAGAAGTTTATGGAGTCTGTGAAGAACCACACACCTAGCTACTACTTGCACAGGTAACGTGTAAATTATGTAGATGCTTTATGTGGATAACTCAGTCCTCAGAATAACCTTAAGGAAGGGTGACCATCACCTTACAGGTAGGAAAATGGAGGTTTGGAGAAGCTGGGCAGCTCGCCCCAATGCACCCACCTGGAGAATGGTAGGGGTGTGGTTTAAGCTAAGGCCCATGAGACTGGTCTCACCTTTTCAGGGACTCCTCCAAGATTTGTCTCAAATGTTAACATTCTGACATATAAAAGCCCTTGCTGGGTCTTAACTTGCAATTTGGGAATAATTTGTATAATGTGACCGTCACAGAGAGACCATTCTCTCCATGTGAGATCTTAGGACTTAGGGACATAGAGGCCCAGACTAGGTCTAAATGGACATCCCATAGTCAGAACCTGGTAATGCCTGGGAAGCATTCTGAAAGAAATTATTAAGGGGGAGCTAGATAATTCCAGCCTTTGGAGAAAGTATCTGTGACCAAAATACATAGGCCAAGAGGACAGGAGAGAGAGACCATGCCCTCACATGTAAGGGGTAGATGTGGGTCGGGTCTGGGGGCGATGTGTGAAATGCAGCTTGCTTGGGATGGAACGCAGAAAGGGAAAGGGAAATACACTCGGTGTCTGAAATGACTGTAATTGACATGTGAATGTACTGTTGGTTGTGGAGAGAATCAGAAAGTCTGAAGAAACTCCGCGCAGAAGGAAAAAATGCAGCCTAACAAAATGCCAACCCATGAGAGAAACTGAAAGACTCATTTGAAGTTTGAGTGTAAAGAACATCCAGCTGTCAGAGATTCAGTTCCTGACGTTTTCAAAGTTTATTTAATCTTTATGGAGACTTTGACATGTAAGAACATAAAATGAGCAAAGGGTAGCTCTTTCATCTCCTTCTTTGAGAACCTGAATTCATCATTTTCATTATCAGGCATTCAAGAATAAAAGCCCGTGTGATATTCAAATAAGAAAAGGGAAAAACAACATTTTTAATGCTTGCAAAAAAAAAAAAGGTAATGGGCGACGTTAGAAGTTACACATGTGTATCACGTTCTAATGTTTAGGAATAGGCACGTGGGAGGCATGGACCCTATTATTATGCGTTGTGACTAGAAACATTTAATTATTTTTCCCCCTCAATTCAGAACATTGGCCACCTCGAAACATTCATACGTATAAACATTTCACCAATAGTTTTAATGTCGCTCAGTTGGACGTTGAACGTACTCTGTGTTGTAAACATGTTGTATACCAGTTATATTAACCCCCACGAAGGTTATTATTGGGCGGTCGAGTAAATGATAGAATACTAAAGTATTTTAACATCAATTACATTTTTCTTTAATCTTCACATACTTTTGGACTTACCAAGAGTTGCAAACACAGTACAGAAAGTTCACCCAGCTCCCTGAATTGTTTGTTGTACATCAGGAGAGTAAAATGATCAAAACCAGGAAATTAACACTGATGTAACACTATTCACTAAACTGCTTGGGTTTCACGGTTTTCCTCACAGTCTCCTTTCTGCACCAGGATGCAATCCAGGATCCCGTCTTGCATGGAGGGGTAGTGTCTCCCCACTCTCTCCTCCAGTCTGTGGCAGTTCTCCAGTCTTTCCTTGTCTTTCGTGATCTGGATACTTTTGATGAGTACTGGTCAGTTATGGCGTTGAATGTCTCTCAAACTGGGCTTGTTGGTGTTTCTCGTGATTAGGTGACACATTTTTAGCAGGAATACCAAAGAAGGGACATCATTGTCTTGTCACATCATTTCACAGGGTACACCGTGTCCATACACCTGGTGACTGGTGATGCCAGCCTTGTTCACTTGGTCGAACTGGTGTCTGCTGGATTTCTCTATTGTAAACTTACTGTTTTTCTCTTTGTCATTAGTAAATACCTTGTAGGGAGCTGCTTTGAGGCTACGCAATGGTCCGGTTGCTCATTATTCCTTTACCTACTAATCTTTGCATCCATTGATAGTTCCTGCCCGCTATAGTTATTAACTGTGGTGCTTTTCTAATTACTGGAGTTCTTCTGCAGGCAAGGTATGTGCTTTCTCTCCCAGTTATTCATTCAGTGATTGATTATCAGAATGGACTCCTGGGTGTTTATTTCATTCTATGGGTTATCATCCAACACCAGCACGATTTGCTACGTTGCTCAAATTGTCCCAGCTCTGGCCACTGGCGGCTCTTTCGGAATGACGCCTGTGTCCCTTTGACACGGCCTCACCACTTTTTGAGCACTTCCTGCTTGGTGGCCCATGGAATTATCTAGTTTGTTTGTTTTTTTTCCTCCCCTGGTCCTGGAATCAGTCACTTCTCCATGGAGCCTGGTTCCTTTGATTGGAAAATGGCATTTAGATGCGGGTGTTTATCCTGGAGCTGGCAACGGATAAGAAATGCGCAAACAGACTCTCTCCTGCACGTGTGCGTGAGTGATTTTACCTCTAAAGAACTCACGCTGTACAGTACAAGGTGGATTACGTTCTCATCTTCGGGCTTCGTTTAAAATGTGGAAGTTTAATTTTCTGAAATATTTAGAAGTCATTAGGTCGCATGTCAGATGTCCAAGTAAGTAACCTGACAAGCAGACGTGGTGTCCCTACCACGTGATATTTCTCAGCAAGACACCAGCCCTTACGCAGAGTTGAATTTGGAGAACTTGCGAATTGAGGGTGTGACACGTTCAAACCTTCCATTTTTATTAATTGTTTATACTCATACAAGATTGAGACGTCATGAAAAATATTTACTGAGACACTGTGCCTGGTTCCCGTCGTAGTTAATAAACATCAACCATGGTCAAGTACTGGGGCCCCGGATTGAACACAGCACCGTCTGATTCCTCTGCTCTGGCAGCTCACGCGGTTCAAGTGCCCTTGAAGCTTTTCTTCTCCCTGGTCACTTTTTGCTCCAGTTTTCCCTGGTTGGGGTCAACTTATTTTTCTTTCTTTCTGAATCCATTTTTTTTTTTCTTACTGTTCATTTCCCCCATCGTCATTCTTCTATTTCTTATTTCATTCCCCCCTTTTTTTTTCCCAGCCTATATTCCTCGGTTTTAAAATTCTGCTGACATTTGTTCTCCTTCAAGAAGACCTCCCCAAACAGCCCAGGCTTGTCTAGTTGTACCTTTCTCCAGCCGTGTGGGGCTGAGGTTATATTGTCCCACAGGCATCTCAAAGTCAACGTGAGCAGTTGTAACCCATTCTATGGCCCTTGTCCAGCCCTGTCACTCATCTTCCTCCAGTGTCCTCCAGGCAAATGACGTTGCTAGTATCCATCCCCCTGGAGCCCAAACCAGAAGCCTGGGGGACACCCGAGACACCTCTGCTGTCCCTAACCCCAGCCTCAATGGTCAGGCAACTGTCTTCATTCAGGTCCTCTTTCTTCCTTATCTCAGTTACCATCTGCCTTCAGTGGGTCCCCTGAAAAGAAGACACCCCAAAACAAGCATCTGGGTGCAGGTATTTTATTTGAGAGGCGATCCCAGGAAGTGCTGTGAGGAGGTGGGGAAGCAAGATAAGGGAAAGGGGGAGACAATAAAAAGTGGGTAAGTGAATGGATCACTTCTAAGGGCCACTGGGGGGCTAATCCACTTGGACCCCCCCCCTTCCTGAGAGATTTTAGGGAATGTGCCTCATAACTGTCTTCCTGAGATGTGAGGAAGCTGGGGTATTGATCTACTGACTTGAGCCCTCTTGTGGGGTCAGAGCATGTCCTGAACAGAGACACACAGGAAGCCATCAGCATGAGTGGGGACAGTCCAAGGAGACCTTCAGGGATGGGGCATTCTGACAGCAGTGACTACACCTTGAGTGTCTTCCTCACTAGTTGTCCTGCTCCAGTCTTGCCCCCACCTACCCCCAACTTCTTCCCTAAGCGACCCTTCTAGAATGCCTAATAAATGAAGTTATTCACCTGCTTTAAATCATCAATGGCTTTCCCTTGCTTTCAGAAAAATTCAAATATCCTGCCTTGATGTGCTCAGGTTCTGCACCGTCTCCCCCCCCCCCCGACTTGACCCAGGCTCCAGCGATACTACACTGGCTGGGGGTTCCCTCTTGAGCCTCGCTCAAGGAGTCCTTGCAGCTAGCACCTGCTCAGAAATATCAACACACATTTGATTGTCTACTACACACCAGGTGCTAGATATTGCAGATCAATTAAGGGGTCAATCACAGTTCTCGTCTTCAAGGAGCTCCCTCTCTAAAGGGGAAGAGGTAGGCATACATAAGGGAATACTTACCTTCCAACTAAGGCACCGTATTAGAGAGGGGCCCTTGGAGAAAATTATGCCCAAGTGGAGACTTGATGCATATAAACGGGTTTACCCTGCAGAGAAGTGGAAGTAACTGAGCGGTGCAAACTTCACCGATTTCTGAATGGGGACGGTGAGGTGTCCTGCGGGAAGAGGTGAAGGCGAGGCTGGCCAGGTGGTGTGGATTCCCTGCCTCCTAGGGAGCTCGGGCTTTATTCTGCAGATCAAGATACAATAAAAGGGCCCCCCTTTTCATGCTCAGGCTTTCTAGATCCACTGTGGATTGCCACCTTCTAAGCAGCCCTCCCTAAATTCTCTTCCTTCCTTAGATTTATCACCTGTGCTCTTCTAGTACCCCGGGAAACCCCTCTTTGGGTGGCCATTAGGATGGCTTGGGTTTTAAGGTGTTATCTGCCCTGAAAGGTGCCAGCCACTTTGAAAGAAGGGCTGCCCTTCCTCACCTCAATATCAAGGTGCCTAGTACAAGGTGAGTCCCTCAGCTCAGACACACCTGAGTGCTTTCAAGAGGGCTCGAAAGAGTGGGAGGACAGACAGGTGCCCCCCCTCAGAAGTTACCTATAAGACAATGGCAAATGTAAGTGCTCACACGTGGTCTGTGTCACGTTGTGTGCCGGGAGTTCCTGAAGACGCTGGAGTCCGGGTACGTTTTCAGGACCTGAACAAAGGCTGTGATGATTTCCAAAAACTGGTGACTTTAATTACAAGTAAGAGTGACTATGTTTTGCTAATGGATTTTGCTGTGCTCTAAAATTCTTAAACTTACTCTTCTTCTTTCTTAACCACTCCCTGCAATTCTTCAACAGCTGCTTTGATGTCCAGGGGGTGTTGCAGGGAGAGAGGTGCTTTCTTACGTGAAGCAGTGTTCATTTCTGCTTCGGCCAGACAGCCAAGTTCTCTGTCTGGCTTTCTGGAGTGACCAATAGCATTTAAATGGGTAGGAGGTGGTCAGTGTGAGCTGAGTCTTCTGTGCCCCAAGAAAGGTAGCTTTTGCAAGGGTGGGAGATGGGGTGGAGCCACGAGAGAGTGAAAACATCTTTTGGAACAGCCTGTTCTCCTTCCAGGGAGAAGGACAGGCAGGAATGAAGGAGCCTTTACCCATTGTCTCCCGACCTCAGCCTGTAGTGTTTGAAGGAAAACTGTCTAACTTTTATATTCCTGCAGCAGAACAGCCAAATCCAGCTGGGTTTTGCAGCTCCCGTTTAAAAAGCACGCACTTCGACATGACTTGCCGAGTTACACCAAATTTTATCTTGTTTTAAACCCCTACCCCCCCGCCCCCACCCGCTGTCCCCGTGGCTGGCTCCTCTGACCACAGACACTGGGGGGGCTCTGAGCGGCACTCCAGGTTTGTCTTCCAGTGTCTGGTGTTTATGCGCCACTTCTGAGTTGGGCTTTCCCCAGGCCATTGCCTGCTCCTAGAGGGAGGAAGCCTGTGAGCCTCCAGCTTCCTTTGTAACTTCCCAGTTCCTCTGCCCACAGCCTCTTGGACCCTGCTCACCCGCCCCAGGCACTTTGTTTTACAGTGCTATGGGACTCAATCTCTTTTCTTCCTAGGAAAGTAAGCATTCAGCCATGTGCCCGTTGCGTAAGAGGAGCAGATGGAGGCAGTGTGGCCTTAGAAAGGCTGCCGAGGTGAGCACCCTTCAGGGCGAAAAGGCCAACAATGGCTCCTCTCCTGACGACCTTCCTCCACAAAAGCAGTGAGCCCACCGATCAGAACAGCTGTCCCAAGCACCTCTCCTTTGCACTTCTCTGAGAAAAGGCAGTTCGCAGAGCAGTTGGTAGGTCAAGTCCTCAGTGTCCCCCTCTTAAGCTCCGTGACCCCAGAAGGTCACTTGAGCGCTCTGCTTCCCTTTCCTCTTCTGTAAAATGGGAATAGAAACTGAATCCGGTTGATGGCGATGTCGTAAGAAACAATGAGCTATGCTTGGCGCATAGTATACCGCTCAAGGCACACTGGCTGTGCTTATTAGTAATTAACTGTTACTAATACAAAAGATTAAGAGCTTGGGTCTCTTCCACGACTTGGGGAGTGTGGCCGACGGGTCCCCAAAGGGGTCGCCGGCCTTCCAGGAGCCGTGAAGCCCCACTCTTCTCCGGGCCGGGTCCCGGGAGCCGGGCCAGGGGCCTGGGTACGATTGGGCTTGCTCAATGAGGTCGACCTGGCGGCCGCCACGGCGCGAGCACAGGTGCGGCCATGACCACAAAGAGGGCGTGGGCTCGGGCGCGGCGAGCGGAGGTCGGGGGAGGCCGCGTGTGCCGAGAGAGGGGTGGGGGATGGGGGATGGCCCTGGCCCCACGGGCCCCGCAGGGGCCACTGTCCCGCACGGGACGCCAGGACACCGCGGAACTCTCGCACCCAAGCCGCGGCCCCGCCCCCCGGCGCCCCGGGTTGGCTGCCGCCCGCGGCCGGGCGCGGCCATTTGCCACGCGCAGCGTCACTAGAGCCGCTCCGCCCGGCTCCCGCGGGCTGGTCGGGGGGCGGGGGGCCGAGGACCTCGACGCCACCGGGCCGCCCCGCCCTGGGAGACGCCCAGCCCTCATCAAGTGACCAATATCCCTCCCTGGCGAACACGCCTTCAGAGGAAAGCAAGGTCCATCCCGCGGCCCGGCGCCAAACCGCCGTCATCTCCCTTCCTGTGCTGGATCATCTGTCTCCTCACCCACCCGGAAAAACATAGTCCGCCCCTCTTGTCCTTGTGAAGCAGCTCTGGCTTCCCGTCACTGTGACTGCCTTAGTCCACACCTTTATCTTTCCCATTTCAGGACTCTAGGGTCCGCCGAGGGCATAAAGCAACTCCGAAAAGAAACCTTAAGCGATAAGCGCGAGAGGGGTTCGGGAGAAAGGAACAGCGAGGCGAGGCTGGCGGAGGGACACTGAGGCCCTCGCGCATAGTGCGCATGCGCGCGTGCAGGAACGAGTTCCGGTCTGGCCGGGGCCTGTCTCCTAAAAATAGCCCCGGTGTGGGGATCCGTGCGCGGATGTCCCGGCGAGTCCCGGGCTGAAGGAGGCGTCTCCGGGCGACGCAGAGCGCTGGTGGCGGGTCCTGGCTGCAGCGTGTGTGCGCCCGCCAGCTGCTCCGGAGACACGGTGAGGGCCGCAAACGCTGGGGCTGGGGCCTCGGGGCCGGTGATGTCAGGTCGGCGTTTCGACCGGGGGGCCAGGCAGGGGCTGAGGGGCGCTGGGGCGGGATGCGATGTGACCGAGGAGGGGAGCCCGCCGGCCCCAGGGACACCAGGACAGGGCGGCGTCCGGCTGGCAGGAGGCCGGATCGCAGGCTCCGGGCGCCGGGGCGGGCGGGGTGTGGGTAGGCGGCCAGAGGTGGTGGAGAGGGGTCGGCGCGGAGGGGCGAGGCGCCTGAGGAGGTGGGGGCGGGGTGCCCCGCGGGGCTGGCCCGGGAACCCAGGGGGTGTCGCGGGAGGACCGGGCAGCGGGGACTCCGCTGGTCGAACCTCCCGGAGCACGCACGGCGTTTCGGGCTGGGGGGCGAGGGTAGACGTCACCTTCTCGAAAGTTGAAGGAGTTCCCTGGGGGCCCGGAGCCTCTCCCGGGCGGAACGCCCGGGCGCCCTTTCCTTCCTCGTGGGCTCCGGGGCCGGGGTCTCCCCGAAGGGCTGGTCCCCTCGTGCGGTGGGACTTGAAGAAGTTCCCCCACTTCTGCTTCGGGAGGAGGTCGGTCTAACGGGGCGGAACGGTTAGGTCTGCACTCTCCACGAGTGTCGACGTCAATGGCGGGGTCGGTGCGGGCCGGGGGCACCTGCGGGTGCCGGCGGCTGGCCCTGCAGGGCGAGGGCTCCGGGAGGGCGCCGCGCGCCGGTGGACCGGTCGGTCCCGGCTCGCAGGGAAGGGCCGGTGTGGTCGAAACTTTGCCTTTGAGTTCGATCGCCATCTGCCCGGGAGCCGTGAGAATCCGATCAGCAGGTGACGCCGCGCCAACAACTTGGGAGCAGGTGAGCGCCTCCGAGTCGGAGGGGCCCGTGTCCGCGCGGACGTGCGGACGGGCGGTGGGACCGCCGCGCTGGGAAGCGTGTGCGGGGCGAAGGGACCTGCCTGTCGGTTCGCGGCGGGCTCGGGGCTCCGGGAACGGCGTTGTCGGACCGGCCTGCCTCGCGGTGCGCGCCGTGGCACACACCTTGTCCGATTCTCCGTGGGTTTTTTTTTTTTTTTAAAGCGCGGTGTGTTTCCTTTGTGTCTTGCGTCGCGTATCGCTCTACGGAGAGGAGGCTTTCTGGAGCTGTGATGAGGTGCGAGTTACCCAGGAGCGCTTTCCCTTTAAGGGTCCAGCTGTGTCGTTTTGGCGTCGGGTGCTCCGGTTGTCAGCTTCCAAATCTGTTACCTTGGCTGGGCTTGAGCAGGCCGCCTGTGCAAAAGGTAAACAAAGTAGCCTTATTTATTTTATTATTATTATTTATTATTATTTTGGAAAGGAGAAAAAAACTATTGTGCTGTTGTAGCTTTTGTGTGTCCAGTTTTTGGTTTGGGTTTTTGCTGTTGCTGCTGCTGTTGTGGTGGTGTGTACTTTGGGAGGGCTGCGTCCACTCGCTTCTTTCACTGCGCGGTGACTTTGGCTGTCGGGAGCAGTAGACGACGCTTTCACTGAAGTGGGTGCCACTTTTGTGGAGACACGTAATGATCGCAGGTTTCGTGTCGCAAAATAGGAAGACCGGTTTGCTCTATACGGCGGTGCCCTCGGTGGTCCTGGCGTCACTGAGTTCTCTCGGTGGGCACGCCATAAGAAGTTGTAATGATGCTGGTAAACTAGTGAAAGTGTTCTGAAGAGCTGACACGGGGGTTGAAATGCTTTGCAGCCGCGGTCTTGCGATTCACAGTTTGCAAGACTGTTTCCAATAGAAACTTAATTGCTCCAGCAGTCCGTGTCTTGAAGAGTGCCCTCCCCTCAACAGATTTGCCTCTCTATTCCATTTAATTCACCTGAGTTTAAAACGAGGTTTCCCTCCCCCCACCCCCCACATTGGAACAAATGTGATGAAATTATATTTAGCTCAAATAACTTTCCAGGGAAACTTTAAAAAAAAACACTAAATTGTTAGGGGATGTGAGTGAGGGGTGGGGGTTGTTCAGTGGAAAGAAAAGAGCTTATTGGGGCTCAGAAATAATGTCACCGTGTTGAATTACAGTTTGAGGACAACCTCTGTCCATATTCTTGGAGTTTTTTTTTATATTGCTTTAATAGGTATGTGAGACAAAGGTTGTTTTTGGTAAATGTAATGGGAAATAATCTTTTAAAAGTGTTGAGTACTGTGGAGTGGTATTTTATTTTTCAAAACAGTTGCATTATGGCTTTGTATTTTCCATTTAGAGTGCCATGCAGGTTAACGTTAATTTTATTAGTGTTCCAGCAGCAGCAGCATTACTTACTTGGTTACCAAGAGGGAAAGGGTGAAGTGTGTTCTGAGGGTGGTTAAGGAATTGTGGAAATGTTTAATGGAACTTGATGTTAAAGTCTGAACTGTTTCAGTCACATCTGTGGTAGATTTGTGTCCTGATTTACAAGGAGGCAGCTGTAAACAAATTTGTTATTGGGAAGCAGCAGGCTGTCAGGGTTTGGAAAGCCTTTTCTTTTTTTTTCTCTCCCTTTGCTGCTTTTCATCTGACAAGAGGGCACACAGTGATGATGGTTCTCCACTGTCTGTGGGCATTTGTTCTGCCTGGTGGTCAGACCATACCCCCATATGTTTTTTGCAAGATACAACTCATGGCAGCTATGAATGTTACAAAGTCTAGCTGAAGTTTCTTTTTTTTTTAAAAATCAGGAGCAGTGAAAATACTGCTCCGTGGGGTGGAAATGATCAGTATTGCTTTTTTCTAGATTAGAAAGAAAATCTGTGAACATTCTTTAGTAAATGGAGAAGTGAGTGCCCTCTCAATGCAGAAGTAATTAGAAAGACAGAAATATGGAAAATCACATCAGTCCTGCAGTTAGATGACCTCCTTCCAAGGGACACTTGAACACGTGCTGATCTGCAAGTCCTCATAAAGGAAGACTTGCAGTTGGTCCCCAGGTCTCGGCTCTACTGCCGACACGGTTATACAGCATCTGTAAAATCCGAAGGAATCATACAACCTACCCTTGGATTTGTTAGAATTCAATGAAATAACAGCTGTGAAAGTCTCGAATGCACTGCCCGAGGCTTCATGTACGAAAACGCACGTTGCCTGGTCCCCCTCTAGTCCTTCCTCCATACAGCCCTTTCTGCCTGTGAGATGACACAGGTGCTTTGCCTAATGCTCGTGTGTGTAGTGCCTGTGGCCACAGGACTCCATTTAGTGTGTAAATGCAGGAGAATGCACATGTGTGTGTTTGGGAGGCCATACCCCAGCCTGTAACTTCACCGTCATGTTATACATAAAATGTTTAGCTGACTGCTCGACGTCACGTGTGTGGTCTGTAATCATTGTTTGATTCTAACCTCCATAATCTCCCCAAATATTCAAAAAAGTTAGAGTTAAATATAAGTATTGTTCTTCCTTTTTAGTGAAATGTGTCCTTTAGGAATTGCCTGTGTCTTCCAGATATAGTGATTAAAATTTAAAATTAGAAAAATATTTTTATAACATTCCTGGAATAGGTATATTTTACAAATAGCTTTTTTTTTAGTAGGCTGTCTACAGGATGGGGCAAAGCAGGGTTACAGCTGTGAGTCTGAGAAACAGTTTGTTCTTCTATCATTAATTGTATTATTTCCATAGGAACAACTGTAAACCCAGCTTTTGCCCTACCCTGTATAATCTTTATACTTCATTTTACCTGCTTTGTGGAACTAAGTGATTTTATCTGTGTGTGCTTTATCTGTGTTCTCTACAATATATGAACCTGTGTCCAATTTATTATAATTTGGTGTAAGCCCATTTGTTAACGTCTTGTGCATAGCGCATGATGTACATTGACACATAGTTAACAGATACTGTGTTTTAATATAACGTACATTAAATGCATTGAATGCATATAATGTATTTTGTTATTTACTGACTTCAATATTTATCTGCATTTACTGAATTGAATTGATGTTTATTGAACTTAATCTTTTACTTAATATTATCTTAGTAATCACTTGATGGAATTATAGGCATGTTAGTTACAAAATTAGCTGGTTTCTGAGGTGGAATGCCAATATTTGAACACTGGTGTGTGACAGCAGGTAACTAATTTCTTTAGTTTATTTATTAACTGATGGTGCTGAAAGCCAGAGGAACTGTTAGCATGGGTGAAGAACAGACACCAGGCAATCAGACTTCTAATAAACATCAGCCAAGGCACATCTTTTGGTTGTCTTGAATCAGTACTAATTTTATTTTCTTCCTTATACAAAAATACAAACTTTAATCTATGAACCTACCCCGCCCCCCCCAGAAAAAAAACCTCAACCATCAGTAAAGTTATGTTGTAGGAAATATTTTCGTAGTGGGGGGTAAATTTATACTGCGTGAGCGGGATCCTTTTACCAGGTTATTTTTGTTACCAGCAGCATGCTTGTGTAGGTTGACTTGGATTACTTTTGAGGCGTGATTTGTGACCCTTGGAATAAAGGGATCTTCCTCATTTAACCTGGGACGGTAACTGTTGGCCTGTCAAAACAAGGTGCTACTGCGTTCGCCTCTCTCGCTTCTGTTCCTCCCCTTAATAATCCGTCTTTTACGTAGACGTGGAAATTGTATTTCTGAAATTCAGACCTAAATGCCATTCTTTTTTTAAGAAAAGCTTTGGAAGCATAGAAAATTAATAGAGAGGCGGTCATTTAAGGGATACGAGATTGGGCTTTAAAGTCATGCTGTCTTAGTTGGAATACCCACTGTAGGACTTGGTGCTGTCTGGCAAGGTCTCGATCTTTTTGCAGTTCGGTGTATAAAATAGTGATTATAATATTATCTTCTTTGTAGAGGTGCTGAGATGATTAAGTGAGATGTGTATGAGAAAGGCTTTCACACAGTGCTTGGTACCTGAAATGCAGTCATTTTTGTTCCCTGCAACGGCTGTCCTGACTCCCACTGCTATTGCTGTTATTTCAGTCATGGTTCCCTGCATGGTAGGATTCTGACCTGTCTTTCCAGGTTCATTGTCAGCCACTGCCCTTCAGTTTCTCTGACCCAGTTAAGGCCAGCTGTTTGCTCTTCCCGGACAAGGCCATGAATGCTGATGGTTACCACTTCTATTTTTCTAGCCCCGATTTTTCCCTGAGTTTGGTATGCACTTGGGAATTGAGTTGGACTTTCAAACGTGATATTAGCGATATGACTAACATATATATAGCTACTTCTTCCTTTCCCCCAATCTGCTTCCTCCCTCCTACCCCCAAACCTGGCGTCTTTAACGGCTTTTCCTCTCTCAGTAAATGGCAGTACTGGAGTCAGAAACTTAAGCTACCTTTCTCAATTCATTTTTCTCTCAAATCCTATCCATCCGCACATTCTGTTGTTCCTCCAGGATTTATCACCAGCCAATCCACCACTTTTAGTCTGCGCTGCCACCTCTTAATTTCATGGCATCACTATCTCATGCACGAATTACTGCAGGAGCTCCTCATGGGGCTTCTTGTTGCTTTTCCTGCTCCTTAGAAGTGCTTTTTATCACACAGCAGCTCCAGGGATTATTTTAGGAGCTAACTCGTGTCATTTCTCTGCCTAGAATCTTCCTATGACTTTCCCATTCCTCTCGAAATGGAGCCTGTATCCCTTTCCTTGGCCTGACTGTCCCTGACCTTTCTCCGTCTCACCATTGTTCCTCTCCTCGCTCTCCTTGTTCCTTAGATGCCAGCCACAGGGACCCCTCAGTGTTCTTTAAACGCCGGATGTCCTTATTTTAGGGTCTTTTGCACTTTTTGTAACACTTACTGAACACGTCCTTCACAAGGCTGGTGTGTCTAAGTCCTTTGGAACTTGGCTGAAATCTCACTTTCTCAGTCAGACCATCCTGTTAAATGTGGTTCATTAGTTACTGTCTCACACATCTTGTTTATTTTCTTTGAGATACTCATAATGTATGCACGCCTTATTTATTTAGCTATTGCTTGCTTGTGGTCTTGGTCCAGCCTGCATGAAGACTCCGTGAAGGCAGAGGCCTTGTCTTGGCAGATGGGTCTCCAGGCATTAGCACACTGCCTGGCACTTGGAAGAGAGTAAATATTGGACTGAGCGCTTCTGTGTCCTTGTTCATGTTCTTGCCGGAGTCGGCACGCCCCTTTGCCCAGATGCCTATCGCCCCATTTATTCTGTAAGTTGTAGCTCAGATGTCATCTGTGATACCAATTTTAATCTCCCTGGACGAAGTTTTTTTCCCTTGCTCTTGATACACTATTTGTAGAATAAATACCACTTTAGAATATTTGGAGTATTCAATGGATGCCATTCTCTTCTACTAGGCTGAGATCCTACATCAAAGACTATCTTGCTGTGTTTATATGCTCGGTATTCTCCAGGCTATCATGGTATATAGTGAATGCTCAGTAAATGCTGAAGTTTCCCTAACTACTGGGTTGGCCAAAAAGTTCGTTTAGGTTTTTCTGTATGATGGCTTTAGTAGTGCTTAGTTGTCTTTTAACTTCATTCGAAGCAATTTTGTTAGATTGGATTGTGACAGGTGTCATATCAGCGTGCATTAAAAAAACTTATCAAAATTGGTGAATTTTTGTGCAACCATTTTAATATTTAAGATGGAAGAAAATATGCAATGTTTTTGGCATATTATGCTTTATTATTTCAAGAAAGGAAAAAACGCAACTGAAATGCAAATAAAGCTGTGTGCAGTGTGCGGAGAAGGTGCAGTGAGTGATGGACTGTGTCAAAAGTGGTTTGCGAAATTTCTTGGTACTACTGACATTTTGGCCAAATGATTCTTTACTGTGGGTTGTCTTATGCACTGGAAGATGTTTAGCAGCACCCTGGCCTCTACGCGCTAGAAGCCAAAAGCGGGACATAGTCGATATACTCAAAATATCCAGAACAATAAAGGTATTGGTGAAAATGAAAAACGTGTCTCATATTTTACGGAAAAACATACATATTTTTTTTTTTTTGCCAACTCAATAAAATGACCAATCAAAACTAGTTTTCCCAGTCCGCCTTTAAAAATTATAAAGGTACTTTCCCGATTATAAAGTACTACCTTATGAATTTGTATACATATGAACATATTGTCATCAGCATTCTGGGTCAGGGCGGTGATCTCAGAGCTGTTTGAGCACAAGTGGCATTTCCTGATATTCCATTTTGCCTTCTCGATGGGCGGTGAGTAGCCATCTTACTGAGGGCTCGATTTCCAGTATGAAATGCCTGTCCCCGTGAAAACTGGATTAGACCGTGTAGGTGGCTACTAGTGGCTCCTTCCTGACCAGCAGCCCCTCCATTCCCTCCCTTCAGCTTATCCACCTAATTTTGTGTTGCTTCAGAGAGGCTTGGGGGCGGGGACTCTGCAGTTTAACACAGTGTACGTGAAATACAATACTAATTCATCTGTGTTGCTAACAAAGGTTTGCGAAGAGCTTATGTGGCCAGCATTAGGGACCCAGCACTATTTGTAATAGTGAAAATCATCCCACATTTTAAACAGCTGACTTACAAATGGGCTTTTGGAATACATCCCATTTGCACGTTGGGGACTACTTTAGCAAAATATTGATTTTGATACTGAAAACCTTTTTCTTGGTAGTGTTGACCTTAAATTGACATGGATTATGAAGGGAAAGGAAGAGTCTGGGAGCTAAGACCTTGTTGTTTAGAAATGGCTCAGTTACCCAAAGTAAGCTTTTAGTATTGCCAGAGAGGTTTTTTTGTTTTGTTTTTAACTTTTTGTTTTGGAAAAAAACTTAAAAGTTACAAGAATAGTCCAGTGAGCTTCCATATGCCTGTCACATACAGCCACCAAGCGTTAACATTTGGCATGTTTGCTTCATTCCGGTTTGTATTTACAGAGTGGCCCCCAAGTCTGGAAACAGGCAGTATTCATTTTATTTACAGTTTGAAGCTCCTTGATTGCATCTTCTGGTAGATATCAAAGGTGGGGGTCTGCTCCATGGAAGCCAGGGGCTTACCGTCTGGTGTGGAACATCTCAGGTGCACACAGGGGTGGGTGGGGCTGCTGCTCTAACGCCCCGTGTGCAAGGGAACCACGTGTTAAGTACGTAAGGTCATCGAACATCTGTCTTGTAAAGTGATGGCAGGAGTACACGCTACGGATCTCCTTCTGCGTCTTCTTCCTACTCTTTTTTCCTCTTACAACTGTTTTCATCACTGAACCATCTGAGAGTGGGGTGCACACAGCATGGTCCTTTATCCCTAATTACCTCAGGTGATATCTTCCAAGAACAAAGTCATACCCTTATATGACCGTAGTGTGATGGATTCAAGAATTTCATGTTGGTACTGTAATACACGGTTACTGTTGAAACCGCAGTTGTGCCGATCATCCTAGTAGAATTTTTTTCTAATCCAGATTATCTATTGCACCGTAATTGTCTTTGCATTGGATTTACCATATCTCATCGCTTTTCATCTGAGACAGTCCTGCAACATCTTTTCCTTTTCCCTGACATTAAAAGTACTGAAGAGTACAACAAAACCTTTGTTTTGTAGGGTGTCGAGTAGTTCGTGTTTGTCATTCTGCTGCTTTGTCGTCAAACTCTGGCTGTGCATTTTTGGCAGGAATACCACGTAAGTGATGATACAACCTTAGGAGGCAGTATGATGTCAGATTGACCCATAGTCAAGGTTTGCCTGCCAGTTTTCTTCGTATAAAGTTGTCATTGTCATCTTCGTTATTATCGAATAATTTGTGGAGAGACAATTTGAGACTAAATATTCAGTCCTCCGTAAAATGGTCATGTAATAGCTTCCCCCTTCATTGATGATTCTTGCCTGAGTCAATTACACCATGGTTCCAGAATGGTGTTTTTGTATTCTTCCTTCCACGTTTATCAGTTGGCATTTTATTCCATTGTAAAGAACAACTTTCCTTTCTCATTTCTTATTTAATGCCAATATAAATACAAATACTCTGTTACCTGGTAGTACAGGATTCATTTTGATGTTCCACACTCATTCACATTTGGTCAGTGGGTGCCCCTTCAGCTTACTCATTGATTGCTTTCA
Source organism: Macrotus californicus (assembly GCA_007922815.1). Lineage (NCBI taxonomy): Eukaryota > Metazoa > Chordata > Mammalia > Chiroptera > Phyllostomidae > Macrotus > Macrotus californicus. The sequence continues at coordinate 17,505 of VMDR010001528.1, read as the reverse complement.
CCTCTTCCTGTCATTTTTGGAGCACTTCCTTCTTTTGGGACAAAAAGTTATTCCAGACTCATCCTCTGCCTTTCCCACTGGTGTCTCAGACACAGCCACTTCTTTAAGGAAGAAGTGGTTTCTTTCATTGCGTAGGACATTTAGAAACATAGAACTGGGCAGTAGACGTGCTTGCTGATGGCGATGTTTTAGAGCCCTTTCGGCTGGCCCAGCTAAGAAATTTTGAGTGATTCCGCAGGCAGTAGATTGTAATTTCTCTCTGCATTCCTGAAACTCCTTAGAAGAAAGTCTTTTCCTTTGAAAATGTTAACAATTTCAGTGACTTTCACCTAATTTTTCTGTTTAATTTTGTAATGGTTGGGTGTTGTTTTTCAAAAACACTTTAAGCTTCTTGGGAGTGAGAATCCTATTTTATGTTTCTTTGTGTGTTCAGTGAGTATGTTCCACAGGGCCTTGAATATAGCTGATACCTATGTTTATAACATATAATTATATAAGTGACTCAGTATTATCTTTATTACTCTTATGCCATAATTAAATATTCTTATGTTATAACACTTAGGTAATTTTGTGGATTCTTTAAAGTGAATTTGTGATTCATTTGTTCTGTTTTTAGTAACTCTGCTATCCTAGAAGAAATGAAAAACTTTAATGTTTTTCCACTTCAAAATTTAAAACGCTAATTCCTGAGATTAAAGTGTGTAATTAAAGAACATCAAAATGCCTAATCTTGGCATTGCTGTTTCATGCTGTTGTGTTCTTTAGCCAGTAATAACCTATCTGGGCATCACTTTAATTAATAAAATGAGTTGATAGCTAGGTCCTTCTTAACTTTACATGCTTTATACCTAATTAACATTGAATTGTTTATGAAAGTAAAATTAAGTGCCACAAAGGAGAGTGGAAAGAATATTGTGCTCCTGAGCCAGGACTTGTTGGGTCTTAATGCCTTGCGGTTTCTTTCACGGTAATGGGCATTACCGTGTTCGCTCAGTCCTCTGGGCTGGGTGGTGAGGCCTACCAGTGACTGGGCTTGGCTTTCACAGTCGTGTGGGTGGGAGTGTGGACATATCTATGTTTATGGTCCACTGTGTTGTGTGTGTGATGTGGACACTGCAGAGTTCTCCAGGAACACAAAGAAGGGGCGATTCACCCAGTTTAACCGCGGCAGAAAAATTTATTCCAGAGGAAGTGACACCTTCAGTTTAGGTTGAAGCCAGCAGCGTGAATAGGACGGCTTTGTGAAGAGGGAGGGTAGTGTTCACCAGGCCTGTGTCAAGGACAGAGGTACACTTAGCTTGACTTGCCTGGAGAAACTCAGAGTGCAAATATGGGTGGATCGGTGCAGAGATGGCAGGCGTCAGGGAAGGTGGGCTGAAGAGGTAAAGCGGGGCCAGGTTGTAAAGAGCCCTTGAGCTGTGTACAGGAATTTGTGCTTTATCCTGGGGAAAATGGAAGCATCTTCAGCCTGGAGGAAGGAGACTGATTGAAAGGATAATACTGATTGCACTGTGGAGAATTCTTTGGAGAGGGCTACAGTGAGCAGGCAGGGACAGGAGAGGGTGTTACCACAAATTCTTGGTAGCTGAAAGGGGTGAGGCGGCCTGGAGTACCATCGTGGGGGGGGATTGAGGAGATTGGTGGGTTTGAGAGATACAGAAAGTGGGATGAGAGGACTCAGTGAGAGAGGGCGTGCGGAAGGTGAAAGAAGAAGAGTTATGGGTGCAGATGAGGTGTATGGGCGACCGAGGGAATGAATGGGCAGCTCATTGAAAAAGGAAGCCCAGGAGGAAGAGCAGGCTCGAGGAGACGCTGTGGTCACTTGTGGGGGAGTGCCTGGGTGGATAAGGGGCATGTCAGAGAGTGGGATGTATGTTTACTCCCAGAAGTGGACGGTCGTGGTCATGACAAGGCCCAGCCATGTGGCCGTGAAAGGGGTATTCACGACGTGAGAGGAGTGGGAGTGGAGATCTGAAGTGGGTAGGGGCCAGAGAGGGTTTATCTACAAGAGTGTAAGGAGAAGTCTTGTCATGAACTCGTTCTTCTCTTGTCTTTGTGATCTTCATGCCTCTGAGAAGTCCCAGTCTTCACATTTTAGAATGTCTTCCGGTTGGTTTGGGTTGGTTTGTTACGATTCATTTGGGATTTTGCATTTTGGCCCTGATACCATGAGAATAATGGTATTGCACCAGGAGGCACATTTTATATCAACGGGTACGTGACGTCGGTGCCTTATTACTGATGTTATGTTAATTTTGATCACATGATTCAGGTGGCCTCTACTGGTTTCTTCATTGTGAAGTTGGCTTTCCTCTTTGGAGATGACATTTTGGGGGATAGTCTGTGTTAAATTTCCTGTTTCCCAAAGATATTTTATTTTGTAGGTTGTAATGTTATACTATCATTTATTTTATTGCTCAGATCATCCAGCTTTGGCCATTGAGAGCTCCTTCTGGTTGACCCTGTGTTCTTTTGACCTGTCTCCATTCTTTTTAAAGAACTTCCTACTTTCTGGTACTCCATCCAGAGTAAGAGACTCCATCCAGGCTCAACTTGTAGTATACCTGTCCCCGTCCTGTCATTGTCTTCTTTTCCAAAGAGCGCTGGCTTTTATTGGATGATAGCATTTAGACATCAAAATCTGGGTGCTAGGTATGCTCGTTTCTACCGAGGTGTCATTGTTTCTGGGCCTTCTCGATAGAGCTAAAGCTTACACGTGTGTGTGTACTTACACATCTACAGTCAGTTCTGTGGTAGGGCCTGTGTGTTCCTAAACTCCCTGAGCCATGTGCAGCTGTGCAACACATACCACAGGGCTGCCTGGGGCCGGTGGCTCGGTTGGCGCATTGTCCCACACACCGAAAGGTCAGGGTTGCATCCCCAGTTGGGGCACGTATGGGAGGCAACCAGTCCATGTCTGTCTGTCTGTCTCTCTCTCCCTTCCTCTGTCTGAAATCAATAAACATATCCTCAGGTGAGGATTAAAAAAAAATAACACAGGGCTAATGGTATTGATGGAGTTAGGGGAACAAACTCAAAAACTGTCAGTGACACATTAAAAAGAAAGAATAGGAACCTAATAAACCTACTTAAAATAGCCTGGTTTTAGACATGTCACATGTTTAGGAATTCCTAAATATATAGCAAGTACAGTATTTCACTTTGATAAAAAACACAAGTGCGCTTATGTGTGTGTGTATGTCTGAAGGGTTGTGAGCTTCTGTGAAGTAAACCTGGCTGGGTCATGTTGTCCCCGTAAGCCAAGGCTGCAGGTTTGCTCTGCAGGTCAGGGCACATGCAAGAATCAACCAATGAATGTATAAATAAGTGGAACAACAAATTGATGTTTCTCTCCCTCACCCTCTAAAATCAATACATCAAAAAAAAAAAAAAGCTTACTGTGGAGTTGTGGAGTTGTGGATAGGGTGTTATCTCAAATCAGATGAAGGGCCCGCAACAGCAGGCGTGGATGGATGTGGCTCATCACACGTGTGGTGGTGGACTGTGGTAGCTCATTTTTATTTGAGTCTGTTCCCCCTTGGGTGACTTGCAATTTAGTCCTCACTTCAGTAATAATTTTTAAGTTTTTCCCCATTTCTTTTTGGAATTCAGCCAGCTGTTTTGTCTTTGGGCCGTGTTTGTTTTTAATGTTTGAATTTCTGATTCAGAGTGGTTTTCAGATCCTCAAATATTTGTTTGAACAGATTTAATTTTGTTTGGAGTTTTGACTTACCTATTCTTCCTGCTTTGAGGTTGTTGTTGGTAGAGGGTTTTCCTCCCTTGATGTGTGTCACATTCCTGATTTTCTGGATTTCACCTTTCCTTTGTTATGTTTATGGTATCAGGGTGTTTTACAGTGTTCCTAGATTCTGGGTGCCTCTTCTGTCAGTATGCAGCTGGCCAGTGGTCGTGAGACTTCCAGTGTTAGGGTTCTCTTTGGTCTTACAACAGCTTAAATTTCCTCTTTCTTTTTCCTTTTACTCTCCATTTGCCAAAGGACATTTCTCCCTTCCTTTTGCCCGTTTTCTTCGCCAAAAGCCACATGTCGCAAAGTTGTGCCCCCTTAAATGGCAGGTAGTGCCTTCAAGTGGGGCCTGCTCCTTCAGGTCACCAGAACTTTGAACCATTCTTCCCAATTCTGGTGCTCCGGACACGTTTCCAGTGTTTTCAGATTTAGAGTGGGTTTAATATTTGGGGTGGTCCTTACAAATGACCCTTAGGCCCCTTTGCTAGCTAGCCTCCTTGCCACCAAGCCTTGTGGTTGAGTAGGGTTACAAGGAGGGCCTGAGACGTCAAATGCTGGAGTTTGGTGAATTCTCTGTTTTCATTCACAGTTATTTTTGCAGGATCAGCATTCTTTGTCTTCAGGCTGTGCTGAAAGCGTGGTTTTTGTGTAGAATTTCCTTTTCCTTTGTTTTTTTTCATATGGTTTAGGGAAGTATTTTTGGAGTTACTTAAATATTCTACGACCATTGTTCTCAATAAAGTCTCTACTTTTGGGGGGGAGAGTGAGTGGGAACCTATTGATCTACGCCAGTGATTTTCACCTGGTGTGCCCTAGCACGCTGGTGTGCCGCACGAATGTTTAAAACATGGAGTGCCTGACTACTTAGTCAGGGGCACTGACCTCTGTTCCCTTAGAGTGTCCAATTAAAAAACGACAACAGCCATCACAAGAACAGCCGCCTGGTGTGAATGAATCAAAATTATACCTATTTTTAAAATGAGATCAGCAAACATAATATTTGTTGGTGTGCCGCAGAATTTCAGTAATTAGTTTATGTGCATCCCAAGGTGAAAAAGGGTGAAAATCACTGACTGATGCTGTCAGTGCCACAAAGCTTTTAGTTAAGAAAAGACACAGGCAGTCCCCTCCCACTGGTGAGCTTGACGCTCCAGAACGTCCCTTCTATGAGAAATTAACTAACTAAATACAGATACTCTGACTGCATTTTGATAGCATGCAGCTACAGGTTCTGGGCGACTGCAAGAGCCGTAAGAGCTTTTTTTTGTAAAGCACGGCTGTTAGTTAGTTCAAAGGTTTGTTTCTACAACGTGTGATGGAAATGCCCTGGTGTTATTATAACATGAATGAGTTATAGGCCTATATTCAGCCAAGGGCTTCTTTGGTACGTCTTTCTTCTATGGCAATTTAACATGTGAAGTTTTCTGAAAAGGTAACTCCTAAATTTCGGATTTAACTGATAGATGTTAACTTCTTTGAAAATTAAGCCTCGTGTACTTTTAAAAAATATTTTTCTATCCTCTTGGTTTTCTCAGCTTTATTTTATGAACTTGATGATCATCCTTTGATTGGAATAAATGGTTAAGTGTGGGCTATTCCTTGACTCTGCGCCTTACTTTGTTTAATGAGGTGGCACTGTATCTGTTTGTTGTGGCTCAAGGTAATCGGTCCTCTGTCTTTCATGCTTTTTAACGTGAGAAATTTAACAAAAAGTTGGAATTATACGCGGGAGTACTTTATGATTGGATTCTAGAATTTAGTTGTTTCAAATATTTACCTCTAAGCATTTCTTTTTCTAGAATTAAAAAATGTTTTGTCAGTGTTTTATGTTGTTGGAGTAGAAATGGACTTGTGTTTCTTTGAAAAAGAGCGGAAGCTAGGTGAAGAGGTGTTGGGCCTCCTGGGAAGTTCAGGGGACATGGATGGAGGTGTCCGGGCACGGGGGACCATGGGCATTTCTTGGCTTTAGTGTACTGTCTTCTCTATCCGGGATTGTGTAAGAACCCGGCCTTTACGCCATACTCAGGCTGGAACTGTGCTTTATTCCAGTTGACAGGATTCGTCTTGCCTTTCTCTTATCTTTGCATTTTTCCGTCACGTTAAACTCAAATGCTTTCCTGTTTTCAAGGCTGTGCGCAATTGTGTTGTGCCCGGCTGTCGTCCTGCGCCCTGGCTTTGCTCTTTGGTCACACCTACTCAGGTTTGTGTCATCTTCCTTTCTTACCTCCGGTAATTGGAACAGCCCCTGGTGCTTAAAAATTGCTGTCTTCCTTTATAAATGGTCGCCTCTGTGAAATTTTATTGACTTAAAGATATTGTTTTCTTGTGACTTAGTATTTATTTACATGCTTATGAATCTTTGTAAGGCCTTAGCAGTATTTTTTTTTTTTCAATTTTAGTATCAGATTTTAAATGACTCCAGATACCATCCAAATTGTCTAATTTGGCTTTTGCTGTATTTTGTTTGCCTTTCTGTTTTTGTGAATAAAGCGATGAGGCTTTTTTTCACAGGAATGTTGTTGGCAAATTGATTCCACTGATGTTCATGTGTTCCATTTGTCCATGTTCTGGGTTATTCCTTTAGATTGTGTTGCCCCCTCCTCCCCGATAAGTAGGTATAATTACTGTGATGATGATGAGGATGAAAAAAACAGCCCAAGTGGTTACTTACCACTTACTGAGGTCAGACCGTACACCAGGCACTGCCCTAAGCACATTACATGCCCATTCGCTACTGCTCACAACTAAGTTCAGGGAGGTTATGGACGGTTACTGTAGTGCAGGTGAAGACACCGAGACTTAGAGGGTAATTAATGCTCATTGTTCTTGGTGTGAGCTTGGTGACGTCGGAACTGTATGCGTGTGTGTAGAGCTTTCCAGTGTTGAGGGCTGGCTTTCATAATGTGTGAGTCTTGGATTTTTGTATGTTCCCTGGTGGTGGCCAGAAAGCTGCAATTTTATTCCTAAGTGGCATCATACAGTATGTACTCTCTAGTGTTTGGCTTTTTTCTCTGACTAAGGTGTTTCTGCGATTGGTTCACGTGTGCGTCCCAGCAGCAGTAGTTTGTCCCCTGTACTGTTGCATGGTGGTCCATTACGTGTCTGTACTGCAGCTTCTCTGCTCACCTCTCATGGACATCTTGGTGGTTTCCTGTTTGGAGCCATTGTGAATACAGCCCCCATGTGCATTTGAGTACACGCCTTGGTGTGGACATGTGCTTTCATTATTCTTGGGCAGATACCAAGGAGCGGGGTTTCTGGGTCATGGTAAGTTATATTTCACCTTACAAGAAACTGTAACACTTCCTAAAGTAGTTGTGTAATTCTGCAGTCCCACCAGCAATGGCAGTTGCGGTTTCCCCATATCTTCAGCAGCACTTTGTGTTGTGAGCCTTTTTAGGGTTAGCTATTTTAGTGAATGTACATCGGTCCCACCTGATCCATGGGGAATAGGAGGCCGGGCTGCATTCCAAGACCTCCAGTGGATGCCTGAAGCCAGGGGCAGTACCGGATTTACATATACTACGTTTTTCTCTATACATACTTTGATGGAGTTTAATGTCCAGATTGCTTACTATAAGAGATTAGCAACAATAACTAATAGAACAATTCTAACAACATACTTTAATAAAAGTTATTTAGTGCCGTCTTTCTCAAAATATCCAATTGTACTCTACTCACCTTTTCACTTAAAGGCAGCACTTCAGGGCTACTCTTTGGGGCCATTGTTACGTAAAATAAGGGTCACTTGAACACAGGCTTGTGACACCATGGCAGTGGACCTCGTAACCGAGGGGTGACTAATGGGCGGGTGGCATACATGGTGTGGGTGATTCACATCCCAGGCGGGATGGAGCTGGACAGCGTGAGATTTCATCACCTTCCTGCGAATAGCGTGCCGTTTAAAACTAATGCACTGTTTATTTTTGGAATTTTTCATTTAACGTTTTTCCGACCGTGACTGAAACCCCAGAAAGTGAAACCACAGCGAAGGGAGGACTACTGGCCTCTCAGTCGCCGTTTTGAGTTGCATTTCTCTGAGTAACGAAGTTCAGCATTTTTTATTTACTTGTTGGTCATTCATGTGTCCTCTTTGGTGAAGTGTCCAAATCTTTTCCCCATTTTGAATTGGGTTGTTGCCTTCCTGTTTCCAAAGTATAAGACATCTTTATATATTCTGGATAGAAGTTGTTTTCTTCATTCTCACCAATGTAGAACATTTTCTACCATGTGTGGCTTGATTTTTATCTTCCTATGGTGTCTTTGGCAGAGCGGGAGGTTTTACTTTTGATGAAGTGCTGGTTGTCAACTTTTTCATTTATAGTACTTGGTTTTTAGGCCTTTGTGGTACATCTGTGCCTCGCATGGGACAGCGGGCTTGTTTTTGTTGTCATGTGTTTACCTTTGGAAGTTTCACAGTTTAGCTTTTACGTACGTACAGGTCTGTGATCCTTTCTGAATTAATTTTTGTGAATGGTATGAGGTAATATCAAGATTCATCTATTCTTGCCGCTTTGGTTGATGGGCTTTTCTTTTCCTCTTGAATTACCTTGACACCTTTGTTGAACACAGATGACCGTATGTGTGTGAAGGTATTGCTGGACTCTAGTCTGTTCCATTGAGTTGTGCCCCCGCGCCTTTATTTTGTTTTAAACACAGTATGCTGTGTCCTCCCATCTCTATTTCTTGACAAAATGTTTTAACTATAATCCATTGGAATGACCTTTGTCAATTTCTGCAGGAATGCTTGCTGGGATTTTGATTGGGATTGTGTAGAATCTGCAGATCAATTTGGGGAGAATCAGTATCGCGAGAATATTGATTGAGTGTTATGATCCACGAACGTGGTATCCCTCTCCCTTAATTTCTCTCGGCAGTGTTTTCTAGTATTGAGGTTAATAGTCTTGCTTGTGCATTGTTACATTTGTCTTCACGTAATTCATCATTTTGATGCTAAGGCGAATGGTATTTCATAAAAGTGTAGTTTTGCGTTTGTCATTACTTTTACATAGAAATATGGCTTTACAAAATTTTCACTCTTGTATCCTATACCCTTTCAAAACCAGCTTTTTTTAGTTCTAGTACTTTATTGCAGATTTTTTGGGATTTACTGTGTATTGTCATGCCATGTGCAAAAAGAAGCTGTTTTCTTCCCTTCTTTGCAATCTGGATGCCTTTCTTCCTCTTTCTGACATTATCGCACTTGTTAGGACCTCCATCCAGTAAAACGGTGACTAGAAATGGTGAGAGGGAGTGAGTAGGCACGCCTTGTGTCCAGTCCTGGTGGGGATGGATGTTGTCTTTTACTGGTAAGTATGATGTTAGCTGTAGGTTTCTGTAGGTGCCTTTTATTAAGTTGAGGAAGTTCCCTTCCGTCCTAGTTTGCTGGGAGGTTTCTCCACGTCCCCCAAGGAATGGGTATTTTATTATGATTTGGTGCTTTCTCTACATCTGAGGAAATTAATCATGATTTTTCTTTTATACGGTATGTTAATGTGAATTACATTCATTGATTTTTGGATACTAAACCAACCTTGCATTCCCTGAGACCAACCCAAGTTGTATGTATTGCTGGATTGGACCTGCTATTCTATTAATGATATTCACGTGTACACACACACACACACACACACAAATATGATTGTGACATGTAGTTTTTCTTGTGGTCTCCTTGCCTCCTTTTGGTATCAGTGTTATGCTGACCTCTTTAAATATGGGAAATGTTTTCTCATTTCCTAAGAGTTTGTGGAAGACTGATTACATCTTTAGATGTTGGAAGCATTCACTAGGGGAGCCATCTGCATCTGGAGTTTTCTTTGTGGGAAGCCTTTTTATTTTGAATACAATGTGTCTATGAAATAGAGGGTTATTTAGACTTTCTTTTTGTATCAGTTTTGATAATGTGCATGTTTCAATGAGTTTTGTCTGTTTCATTTGTCAAATTTATTAGCTAAAATTGTCCTTAGTATTATCTTACTATGCTTTTACTGTTCAAAATACCTCTCTTTCGGTTCTGCTGTCGGTAATTTGTCTTCCCTTTTCTCTTCTTGACCAGTCTAGCTAGGGGTTCTTTTCAAAGAACCAGCTTTTGTTTTCATTGATTTTTCCCTATTGTTTATCTCTGATCTATTACACCAATTACTACTTTTATCATTTCCTTACCTCTGTTTTTCCTTTAATGTGGTTTTTTCACTTAGCTTCTTAAGGTGGAAGCTAATTTAGAACAATAATGTTAAATCTTTAGTCTTTTCTAACATAAACACAATTGTAAATTTCCAAGTATCCTTAGGTCCACCTCTCATTTTTAGGTAATGTGTTTTTGTTGTCATTCAGTTCAAAGCATTTTAAAATTTCCCTCACGATTTCTTTGACCTGCGAGTTTTGGAGTGTTCATTTCCAAATACTTTGAAAAATTTCCAATATTTTTCTGTTATTGACCTTTAATTTTATTCTTTCATGGCCAGAAAAACACTTTTATATGATTTCAGGTCTTGTATTTTTCTTCGTGTCTTACGATACAGCATATGTTCTCTTAGGTCAGGCGGGTCCGTAGTGTTGTTGAGGTCTTCTGTGTCTTCACTGCTTCCTTGTGCTTGTTTTACCAGTTGTGGTGAGGGAGAGGGAGCACTCAGACCTTCAGCTGTTCATTGTAGATGCATCGCTTTCTCCTTTCAGTTCTGTCAGTACTTGCTCTAGGTGTTTTACAGTTGTTATTGGCCGCATAAATACTGAGGATTATGTTGGATTTCTGGTAACTTGACAGTTTAAGTAGGATGAGGCATGTCACTTTTTATACCTGGTAATACTCACTCTCCTGCAGTCTGCTTTGTGTGGTACAGGAACTCTAGCTTTCTTAAGACTGATATACACATGTGTGGTACACCCTTTTCTATTCTATGTTTGACCTGTCTGTCATATTTAAAGTTAGTATCTTTATCCAGTTTAACAGTGTCTGCTTTTAGTCCGATAGTCTCTACCTTTTAATTGGGACATTTGAGCATATATATTTAATGGGATTCACATAGTTGGATCTAAGTCTACCATCTTGCTATATATATATTTTTTGTTCTCTTTTCCTACTTTTTTTTGGATTGCATATTTTTTAGCAATTCATTTTATCTTCCTTGGTTCATTAGTATTTCACTAGTCTTTCTCTCTCTGTCTTCTCTCTTGTAGTTTCTGTAGGGCTTTCCAGCATGCATTTGAACTTAACCACAATTTACTTTCCTCACTGTGTGAACAACGTGAGGTCCTTACTACAGTGTACTTCCAATTTTCTTTTCCTCATTCTTTGTTCTATTTGTGTTATTTATTTTATTCTGTGTGCTCATTACTTTACATTATTGCCACCTTTGCTTTACACAACCAAGTACCTTTTTAAAAAAGTAAAAGAAAATAAATGATAAACTCACATATTTGTCATTTCTGTTGCCTTTCCTTTGTGTAGAACTAGGTTTTCTGTCTCCTACGTCTTTTTTCATAGTTGTATTTTTAGAGCACTTTTATGTTTACAGAAAGTATAGAGTTTCAATATACTTCTCCCCCACCCCCCATGTCCCCTCACTCCACGTCCCCTATTATTAACATCTTACATGGGTGCGGAGCATTGGTTACAATTGATGAACCGATGTTTACACATCACCATTAACTAAGTCCACAGGTGACATCAGGGTTCTCTCTGCTGTGCATTTCTGCTGTCCTTTTTCTTTTGGAAGAACTTCTTTCAAGGGACCTTGTCACGCAGGCCTGCTGGTGACAGGTTCTCAACTTTTGTTTGAAAGTGTCTTTGTTTCCCCACCTGTGAAGGATATTTTTATTTTATGTAGATTTTAGTTTACAGCTTTTTTTTTTCTTTCTAGCACTTTAAAAGTGTTCCTTTGTTTTAAACTTGTTTGCATAACTTTTGACAAGGAATTTGTGGTAATTCTTATCTTTGTTCCTCCATAGGTGTATCTTCCCCCCACTTTGGCCGCCTTTAGATTTTTCTCTGTACCGCTGGATTTCTGAGGCTTGATTATTATATGCCTTGGTGCCGTTTCTTTGTGCTTACGTTGTTTTTGTTCATTGAGTTTCTTGAATACATGGGTTCAGTTTTCCTCAAGTTGGGAAATGCTTTGGCTCTTATTTCTGCAGACATTTCTTGTCTTCCTGTTCTTCTGGGACTCCGGTTTTACACCATTTGTAGATTGCCCTTGATATCCTCACAGGTCCTCAATGCTCTTCTTTGTTTCTTTTTTAGCATCTTCAATTTAGGAATCTTTTTTTCCTGCTCTGTTTAATCTGTTGCTAAGTCTGTCCAGTTATTTCTCGAGATGCTGCCTTTTACATCTTTAGAAGTCCATTTGATTCTTTAAAAAAATAATTCTTTCACTAATTCCTGTTTTTCTTTAAATATTTGAATATATTTATAATATTCTAAACTTTATATGTCTTTAAAGATATCATCTCTCTATTTCTGGGTCTGTTTCTTTTTGTCAGATTTTTCTCCTGGTAAGGATTACACGTTTTTCCATTTTCTTATGTTTAATAAGTTCTGATTGACTCTTGGACATTCCTCACACCATTGTCTGACTTTTGTTGATTTCCTCAGGAGAGATTTAAATTTTGTTTTGGCAGTCTGTTACATTTCTTGTAGATCATTTTGAACCTTATAGGCTTGTTTTTAAACTTTATTCTGGCAGGTCTCATTGTAGCCTTTACTCCAGAAGACGTATAAGTGATGATTCTGCTTCAGTTGCTCCTTGATTGCCCCACGGTTTGGTGTCAGGGAGATGGTTCTCCCCTCTGGTCGGAACGTGGACATCCTGTAGTCTGAATGTAGTCTCTGCTGCTTCCTGATGATTGTCCTCTGCAGGGCCTTGTGGGGTTTCACTCGATTCGTGCCCGACATCACATCCGATGAGAAACTTCATTGTCAAGTATGGTAGCGGTTAGCCACACATCACTGTTGACAGCTTGAATTTTGCCTAGTTCAAATTTAAATATGCTGTTGTGTAAAACACACTGAATTTCAGTCAGTTATATCCTGAAACAATAGTGTTTTGAGAATGTTTGGTTAAATGAATTATGTTAAAATTAGTTTTGCCTGCTTCATTTTACTTTCAAATGTGGTTCCTGGAAAATTTAAAATTATTAATATATTTTAGGTTTACCTTACATTGGGGCAGAACTTCTGTAGAAGCCTCTGCAGGTTTCAGAAACACTTTCCCTTCTTGTGCTCCATCCTCTCTGCTGCTCTGTCCCACAGTGTCCCACTGTGTCAGCCTCCCTCAGTGTCATTCTCTGTCTCTGCTCACGGAGTGCCCCATATTGCCCTGCCTCCTTATGCTGCACCGAAACATTTACCTGTAGGGGATACTTGCCCCTTTTTCAGGCATCACAGTGCTGAGCTGCTGCTTGTCCAGTGTTTTGAATTATAATTTTATATATCTGACACGTTTTTTAATTAAGTTCAGTGGGAGGAGAGCATGTCTGGTACTGGTTACTCCATCCTGGCTGCTAGCAAAAATCTTCTTAAGGCCCATTCAGTGCCCATACATGAGAGCTGACCTTCATTTGAGTTAAAAACACCATTGCCACTAACCCAAGTTTTGATTACAAACTGAAATTTGTATTTGAGCAAATATGCACTTTTTATTGTGTTTTTATAGACTATTTTTTATGTTTTTTCCACCTGTTTCATTTTTGTCCTGATCTGGATTGACTTTAAAGCTGTTTATTTTCAGATAGAAGCCTCATTTCTGGGGCCCGGCGTTATGCTCAAGGCAGAGGTGTTTGACGAAGTTTTGATAATTTCTAACATACGACAGTAATTTCCTTTATAAATATCTTGGGTTTTTTGTTTGTTTGTTATTTTATCACTATTTGAGGAGATGCTTAGGTTTTTAAGTTTGAAACTAGACACTTAGTAATCACGTCAGCGGTACTTTGGTCTCACTTTGCCTTCTAGCTTATTGGCGCTCACTGACGAGGCGCTTCAATAGCAAGCTAACATAGCAAGAGATAGGAATTAGGGAGCCAGTTTCTTTTTGGTCATTCAGGTCTTCAGTTCCCATTGACGGGTGTACTAGGTGTTGTCTGTCTACTTGCTAAAGCATAGTTGAAACATTTAGGGGGAGGAGTTTGAACCTTGGTCATTCCGTTTAACCCTTGTTAAAACGGAAGGTTGGAAATTGACAGGACCTTGTGCCACTTATAATACCTTCAAAGGTCTCATTTGTTCTGGTGCCTTCTTCAAAAGTTTTTTTGTTACCATGTGATTTTTTGTGATACTGTCTTGTGTAATTTTGTTTATGGTTAACTGTCATGTAGAAATTTAAAATGTATTTTACAGGCTATTGAGAAATCTTCAGTGTTTATTATTTTTGCCCACTTGCCTGCTGTTTGTCAGGCTGTCTGTCATGCAGGTGTGGGTGTGCACTGTGTGTTGGTGTGTATTAGAAGCTGCTCGGCTGTGTCAGCCCTTTGAGACTGACTGAGGTTTGCTCTGCTCTGTTTTGAATCTGTTGCTACCATGTACGTTCATTTTTTCACTAATTGAATTCATTCAAAAAAGCATTACCTGCACTGTGGTTAGGCGTAGCTGTTAAAGCATGCCTGAATTCTAATCCTGGCTTCACCACTTCACCAGCTTAGCTTGTGACCTTGGCAAGCTGCTCCTCAGTGTTTTAGTTTCCTCCCGAGGATGATAGTGAGGTGATTGTTGGTTTTACATCACTTAATACATGTAAAGCAATTAGGATACTGATTAGCAGATGATAAACACTTAGATGTTACTGCTGCCGTTGCTACTATGATTACATTAGGTCTTCCTCGATACCTTTTCTCTGGTTTAGGCTCTTCCCTATGACAACACGGCACTCTCCCTTGTTTTGTTTTCCATTTTTTTCTCATGAAGAAATTTTCACTAATCTGCCACATCCTCATTCAGTGGGGTGGAAACTTGGAAAGAGTGATAGAACTTCACAGTTCAGGCAATGGCTTGCAGTCTAGGTTAATTAGAAGTAGAGGGAGCTAGGTAGTTGGTTGGGACCAGGTTTGGGAGGCGCAGCAGTTTAGAGGTACAGGCCGTCTAGCCCTTGCCTGGACGGAAAGAATGGAGTTTGGAGGTTCAATATATGACATTTCATTATAACTGGTGCAGCACTAACATTTTAGTTTTAGTTTTTCAAGGTCAGAGTGTGTTTCATTGTAGATAATTATTAAAGAACTAGAAAAGCTTGACTTTTAGAATATTGCCTTTTAGGAACTGAGCACTGTGTACAAGTTATCAGTAACAGTTCATTTACAGAGTTTAGGAATGAGTTTGATGGAAGAATATGCGCTGTGATGTGTAACTATCAAATTTGTGTTTAATCGTTTATTTGCCATCGGTCGAATCGCTAATTTTAATTCCTGTGGGGACACTGATGACACAAAGCTGTTGCTAAGATCCATAACAAAATAATTAGTTTTGTGCAGATTGAGGACCCCTGAAGAGTATTTTTACTTTGAATTATTGGGACTTAGAAGTTGGTAAGTAATAAAGCTGTATTTGACGGGTTTTTCCTTTCTACATTTCTTGGAATTAGGTTAAAGGCTGAAATTGGCTTTTTAAACCAAGCTCCTTTTACTCTTGCAAAAAAAGGATTATTTGAGAGTGTGTATATGCACTTTAAAATTCAAGATTCTAATACTTAATTTGTTGATATAGAAAGAATATGGAAGTAGGAAAGATAAAAAGGTACTTATTTCAAATAGAAATAACACTGCAATATCACAATAATTAATATCGTTGAATCAGATTCAAAGGACCAGTGTTTCTGTGGAGAAACGATGACTTTCATTAGGTGAAGCAGATTCACTTGAGGGATTGGCAGAATTACCCAGTCATGTAATTCTGAGTAATTGGATTAGCATCATAGTGGATCCTGGCTGGTTGGGGTGAGGAGAGGGGTGGTTTTTACCACTTTTTCCCTTTCTGCCTACATGTCCTGCTGTTATTTCCAAGCAAAAAGTAGCAGGACTAGATTATTCTTCATGCACTAACCCATTGGTTAGTATTCACCAGTGTTCCTTTATTAATATGAATTATTGACATTGATCAGTTTTATATTCACTTTTGGCGTTTTATGGCCATTTTTATTTTATATTCCCTTTAAAAGATAGATCAAGCTGCAATTATATACTTTCTGTATGAATACAAACATATATTATGGCAATAGAAATCACTGGCCCTGTCGACAGTTTTCTTTCTAAATGAGAACACAGTACAATAAACATTTTCAACTGTTTTATCAAAACATAAATTCAATAGGCTGTGTGTACCAGGTAAATATAAAGCATTATCAGGCGACGCAGAGGATAGGACAGTGGAACCTAGGAAACCAGTTTGCGATTCTTGGAGTGCACAGACTATTTACTGAACATCTGAGTAATATTCCCTGAAAAAATGGGTTAGTGACATTAGAAGTGCTCAGTTGGCTAACATCATGTTTTTATTAACCAAATAAAACAACTGACTTTTTTATTTTTAGAGAGAGGGGAAGGGAGGGAGAAAGGGAGAGAAATATCAGTGAGTGGTTGCCTCTCTTGCGCCCCCTACTGGGGACCTGGCCCGCAACCCAGGCGTGTGCCCTGACTGGGAATTGAACTGGTGACCCTTCAGTTCAGGGGCCGGTTCTCAATACAGTGAGCCACAGCAGCCAGGGCAAAAACAACTGACTTAGAAACATTTTATATTATTCAGCAAGTGTTTGTGGAGCTATCTGCCAGGCACTGTCATTGTTGGAATTTGTAATAATGAAATGTATATTTAATTATGTCAGTTAAGAACAATTACTAACCCATCTCATATTGTTTTCTTTATTAGGGAATTGCATTTTGTGAAAAAGAAACAAAGGAGAATTTTCTGCAAGGATCGTATCTAAGTGCACTTTTTGTTGAAACGTCATTTCTAGTAAGACACTTCATTTTTCTGTGATATGTAGTAAATAAATACAATGAAAATGCTTTGTTAAAACACTTAACTTTGGGAGTTAAATGTAATCCATTCAGATTGTCTTGTGAGTTTGAATGACAGTCATTTTGGAGTTTACTTTGGGGATTAATGTGCATGGAATTAAGAAAAATTTATAGACTCCAGTTGAAGTGCATAATATAATATAGATAATGTCTCATATATTTTGTCTGCCACTGCTTAGATAATAACACCAGATCTTTTCAGTTTCACACACCCATATCAATTACCCTTTTTTTTTTTTTAAAGAAAAAGATCTAAAGTAGGTAGTTCATATTTAACAATAATTAGGAGGAAGGGAGGGCTTGAGGATGTTGCATAAGCTAAGGAAGCGCTTTTCAAATGATCGACGAAGTGGACAAATCAAGCCATGTTTCTCGAAAGGTGGGAAGGGTCAATGAAAAAATTAAGCTAATTTAAGCAATCCTTTAAAATGTGGACTCTTTTTGTTGCCTTATATCATAGGCCCATAATTGCAAAGCCCTATAAGCTATTTTGATTCAAAAACTTAATTGGTCTAGGTTAGTGGTTCCAATATGTCAGTAAGATATATAGTTCTACTCAGAAGTTTTCATGAGTGAAACTTCATCTGAAGTCTGCCTTTTTTTTTAATGGCAACAAATTATACTGTAACTAGACTGTTTAAAAGTAATATAAACATAGTTTTGGTGTGCTCTAATAAGTAATCATTAACATTTTAAATATTAGATATCATTGATCAAGCCTGATTTTGTCAGTAAACAACTTGGGAAAAGTACTCAAG
>VMDR010001527.1:75259-122842 GCA_007922815.1 Macrotus californicus | reverse complement strand
CCCCCCCCCCCCCCTCGCTCCTGAAAGGGGGAGGACCTTGCAAAAGCCCCTCCTTACTCACGCCCTTTTCCTGCTTAGATAGTCTCAATCCAGCCCTGACTCTTTGAGGTGTGGCTTCCTGGGAGGGTGGTGCCAGGACCTACAGCTGGGTGGCAGACAGAGCTCAGGTGAGGCTGTGCTATAGGTGCTTCAGCACGATGCCTACTCCATACTGAGGGCACGGCCTGATCCTAATCACTGCTGGTAGCCACTCCCCTCTCTGACAAAGGCTGTTCACCTTCCCCTAGAACCCAGAAAAGGTAGTTCACCCAGTCCACGGAGCAGCCCAGTTATCTGAGCCAGAGCACCCTTGTGAACAAAGCACCAAGCCCCAAGGCACTTTCAGGAGCTGCCCCGGTCAGCTCAAAGTCACCTCTGCAGATCTTTGAGAGGACTCTGCAGGCGGAATGTGTGCATTGCGGGGTGGGTCCTCCTTGGCCACTGCCCCCTGCAAGACTTCGCCCTCCCAGCCAAAGGATGGGTTCCAGGCCTCGCCTTTTGTATTCCCCAGCTTGGGGACAACCGGCTAAGGGACCCTGGAGTGAACCCGTCCTCCTACCGCAAATGGCAGCGTAGACGGCAGGACACCCCCAGTCCCCCTGTCTTCAAGCCCCTCCCTCCAAGGATGACAGCTCTCTCGTCTCGGCGCCCCCAGGCCACGTGGGTTGGCAGAGGGACTCACCTGTTTCTCCGGGGGATCCAGGACGCACAGAGATTGCGGGTCACTGCCCTGTGCCGAACCCCCAGGAGGGCACTGGTGTCTGGCCGGACCCGGACTGAAGGCGCAGGTTCGCGGGGCCACGACACCCTGCTGACACGGACATAGCCACAGCGCGGACCACCTCCCCTCCCACCGCCCCTCGTCGGGTCGCGGGCCCAGGAAGACCGCCCTAGCCCGCCTCTCCCGGCAGAGGCCCGGCTCCAGCCGCCCGGCCCGGCCCTGCCCTCCCCCGGGCTGCATTATGGGAAATGTAGTCCTCAGCTCGCGGCGGGCCGCAGTGCCTCGGTGGGGAGGCAGGGCGTGGAGTCCTGGCAGAGCCCAGGGCCGGGCACAATCGGGGCAGGGGCTGTCTCACCCCACGCCGCCTTCTCCCGCGTGCTGGCCTACTCCAGCGCCTCCTCTGAGCCCAGTCCCTGGTCGACCAGAGACCCAGACACCCCGACCCCTCCGCCCCAGACAACTAGAGGCTTATTTCAAGAGAGGGAAGGAGACGTTGGTGTTGTTCCCTTCAGCGATTGTGGCAGGGCAGGGCAAGTTTGGGGGGCTTTTTAAATGTCATTGGTAGGCCCGGCCACACTGTCTGTAAAGGATGTAGGCACATAAATTGTTGCTAAAAAAAAAAATCTTTTTAGCCACGTTGTTTTATTATTATTTTTCTTTTAACCATGTTTTAATATAAGAGTATTAGGCCCCAGAACAGTAATTCTCAAACCTGACTGCACATAGAACGACGTGGGGAACTTCAAAAAAAACACTCCTGCCTGGACACCACCCCTAGAGAATTTGGTTTAATTTTATTGCAATGGGACTCAAGCAACAGTATCTTTTTTATTTTTATCACTTTTTAAACCATGTAACTTTTTTAATTGTTTTTTTTTCCACAACAGTATCTTTTTAAAAGCTTCCCAGATGATTTGCCAGGGCAAGGAACCACTACTATAGATTTCATAATTTCCTAGATGCAAAGCAATAAAAATGAGAAAACATAAAGCTTTCCCAAACAATCTTATCTTTGGAGAACAGTTGAAAGATGTAAAATTAGGGTTTCACAACAAGACTGCTCATGTTTCCTCTGAAACAATTAAATCGCTTTATAGCCTCATGGTTAATTCACGCGAGGGTTCTGGGATGGAGGAGAAGTCTGAAATCCCTCCTTTGATTTTCCCTGCTGTTTCGAGCACCCCAAGGCAGTGTTTTGTCCCCATCTCAGCCCTGCACTGGAATTGGGAGAGAGCTCTGCCCTTGGGCTTTTCTCGTGGTCTCAGGTAGCTGACCTCCACCTACCACACTGGCCAGTGATGATGAGGTGACAAAGCTGTGGCCTTCTACCAGAGCTGTGACCTTTTACCAGAGATGACTTTGCACAAGGCTATTGGACCCTTGCACATAATTCAAGGGACGTTTTCTCCTCCCTTTTAGGTAAGAACATGTGAGAAAATGCCCAATTTGTTAACTGTTCCCCTGGAAAGGAGAGAGGAAGAGGGAAAAAGAGTCTCTCCGGTCTCCACAAGTCATTCATTATTTTCCCTCCTCACTAGCTCAGGCATCCATCCAGGCTCCCTCCTTTAGAGCAAATATCATTTAGACAGTTTTGCTCTCATGGATTCCACCCCATTACATTGTAAGAGCGGAACCCAAGATCTTACATCCTCTGGTTGGTACAGGAATATCCTGGCTACATTCCATTGACCAAAAACTGTACCCCATAGAATTGATCCCCACAGGAGAGAGATTTAAAGTTTCCTAACATATCTAATCAGTCTCCTTGGCGGTCTTCATGTTGCCCTCAGGGTTTCTTTGAGTCTCACTTGTGCTTTCAAGCACATCAGCTCCACCGGAAAGCACCAAGGCCATTTAGAAGTAGTATCGCATCTACTGGGCCAAGCGAGTGGCCATATATGTCCCCGCCATGCTCCTGGCTAAGACTTGTGCCTGGGACACTCTCAGAGCTGCTGACACAAGAAACGTCCAGCCCTGCAGAGACTCTTTTATCAGAGTTGCAGCCCACATGGATGACTGTTGCCAGGTAGGAAGATCTCAAATGCTCCAGAAAAATGACAATTTTACAGTTTCTTCTGTGCATTTGGAATGAAGGAGGGAAGGGGAGGAAGATCACACAAAGGTGGGAGAAAGAAGGGCGGGCATTGGGTTATGAAACAGTTAAGTTATGGGCTCTCTTGAGGGTGGTTACGGCTCATTTTAAAGGTGTGTTAACCTAGATGCACAAAAACAGTGGGTGGGGCTTGCCTAAGACAAAGATAAACCTTTTACTAAAAAACAAAAATTATATTTCTTAGGCACAACAGCCACCATGACCTGCCAAGTTAGGAATTTATGATCAGATCACCCTGGGAGGTTACTTTTCATAGAACTCCTTTTTCATCCACAGAATAAACCAGTGTGGCTAATTACTAAAACATTTTAAGGTTGTTATTTAAACTTCATTTTAACCCACCTATTGAATTATATTTCGATATTGAGACAACCCCTCCCTTCACTTTTTGCTGATAAGATTACCAAGAAATAATCTTGGTCGTTTGTCCCTGACTGGAGTGGCCCAGTTGGTTGGGTGTCGTCGTGTGAAACAGAAGGTCACTGGTTCGATTCCTGGGCTGGGCACATGACTGGCTTGCGGACCAGGTACCGGTTGGGGCGTGTGCAAGAGGCAACTGACGGGTGTTTCTCTCCCTTCCTTCCCCTCTCTAAAAAGAAAATAAATAAAATCTTTAAAAAAAAAATCTTGGTCATTTGGAGTAATGAATGTCAGCCCCATAAGGGCTGTGCCGCCCTGTAGGATGCTGCCACAAACTTCAGGCTTTGCCACAAAAAACACTACACGCTACGTTGTACCTTCTGTTACCCTCCAGGCTGGGGGCTCCCCAAAACCTTAGCTTTCTGTTTTGTGGGCCCATGTCATCTCCACAAATCTCTCGTTCTTCCCCACTTTTCTTCTGTTTCATAGCTATAGTGGACATTTCAGAGCCAGAGGCCCCATGAGAGGTTGCGACTAAAGTGAAGAGACCTGGCTGTCTGTCCCGAGGCCTGGGTTTGTCTCTAGCCCTGTTGCTGTCCTGCTGCGTGACCCTGGGGCAAATCTTTTAATGACTCTTTTAGTATCTTCAGCAGCTCCCCCTCATGCAAATACAAGATGTCTAACGTGGAGTATTCTGAGCTAATTTTAAAGGTTAGTCCTTCCCTGAACATTTTTAAGAGGTTTTCCTTCCTGCCTTTATTACTTTGAAGCTCGGCAGCTGGTTTTCCTGCTTTGCTGGAAAATTTTGTCTGTGGTGTTGTATCATCTCTCTCTCTCTCCTGGTTCCTGTCTCTCATTTTCACATTTGATCCAATCCCTGCTTTCGATGCTGAAGAGCTATGACCCCAAATGAGACTGAGACAACAAGGAACAACAGGCAGGACAACGTCTTTCTCTGTGAGAAGGTTGTAGGGACTGAAAGAGAGCCCACCTACCTGACTGGACCCTGTACTCCCCGTTTCGAGTGAGGGTCAGCCCTTTTAAATAGCTCATACTTCCTGGTCGTAGGCAGTAAATACAATCTTACAGGCACTATGGGTGCCTGTAATTAAAAAAAAACCCTCCAGATGCTTCCTCTGAAAACCCTCAATAATTACCTTGATAAAAAGGCGAAAGTAATCAGGAACAGGAGCCTTGGAGTAGTACTGACGTGGGTTGGAATCCCACCCCCGCTCTACTTTCCTGCTGTGGACAAATTAGTCTTTCTGAGCGTTGGTTTCCTTAACTATAAAACAGTATATCATACAGTTATTGTGAAAGACTCAATGAGATAATGAAATCCTAGCACAATGCCAAGTATATAGTGAGATAAAGGGTAGCAATTATTATTACCCAAGGACATTAGGTATAGGCAAAAATAATTAGTACCTTAATATGGTTGACCTCTTCAGAGGATAAAGTACTATCTGATAAGGGAGTAATGTATCAATAATGGCCCAGACCTGGCTGGTTTTGCTCAGTGGATTGAGGGCCAGTCTGTAAACTGAAAAGTCGTCGGTTCAGTTCCCAATCAGGGCACATGCTTGGAGTTTGGGCCAGGTCCCCAGTTGGGGGCGTGTGAGAGGCAACCGATTGATGTATTTCATACATTGATGTTTCTCTCCCTCTTTTTCTCCCTCCCTTCCCCTCTCTCTAAAGATAAATATATTTTTTTAATGGCCCAGTTTGAGGAAGCAAGTCAAAGTACCCACAGCTCTTTGTAGCTATTCCTCCTCTACCCTGGAAACTCTTAGTGCTGGTGTGCCCCGGGGCTTAGGGCCAGAGCTCTGATCTATCTATACACACTCCTTTGTTCGTCTGGCCTCCTCACCCAAGCTCAAGGCTTTAGACACCAGTACTAGAGATATGCTGATTCTTTCCAGATTTTCATCTATAACTCGGACCTTTATCCCGAACTCCAGACTCATGTATCCAACCGCTAACTCCAGGCCTCACTTGTCTACTAGGCATAGAAAACTCAACCTACCCAAACTGAGCTCCTGCTCTCTCTACCAAAACTGCTCCTCCCACATTCTTCCCTCTCTTCCCTCATACCGGTCCGTCTCCTGTTTCCACTGTGACCGCACAAGTGCAACTACAATTCTTCTGTGGTTGTGCTACTCCATGCTTCTGCCCTCCCCACCTTCAGCCTATTCTTCTCATAGCAGCCAGGGGGATACGATTAACACGGAAGGCAAGTCATATTATTCTGTGTAGAGCCCTCCAATGGCTTTTCATCTCCCTTCTTACAGAAACCAAAGTCATTTCAGCAGAGATTGTATATCTTGTTTAATTTGTTGTCTGTCTTCCAAAACCGCCCTCACCTCCATCTCCAGTAGGGCAGAGATTTTTTTGTTTGTTTTTTAGTTTATTCCTTTTTTGTTATTGCTTTTTTTTTATTTCCCATTTTTTTCATTTTTGTTTTGGGGCAGAACTTTTATCAGCTTTGTTTTTCCCTGTGTCTCCAGCACGTGATACAGTGCTTGGCACACAACAGGTACTTTATACAATTCTTGAATGAAGTGACTTCCAGACAAGATGCACGAAAAGTGGGAAGGTAACTTTAAAGACTACTTAATCCCACAACCTCCTTTCTCTACAGATAAGGTTTGCTTTATTTTAGAATGCTTCATAGGTTTTTCTTGCACCAAGCTTCTTTGATCCCATAATGTTGAATTTAGGCTAAAAATTCAGGTTACTTTCCCTAAGGGTCCACTGACAGGGGTACCAGGGGGCTGAAATCAGGAAGCATTTCAACAGTGTAGACAATCCACCTGGAGGCCTTGGGAAGAGATTCGGAATGTAAACTGCAAACTGAAAGCTGTTATGCCCAATTTTCCACTACATTGCTGATGTGCAAATAACTTCTACTTCCTCTGTGACCTCGCACAAGCCACTCCCTCTTAGCCAGATTTATTGCCTGACAGCTAGTAAGGCCCTATGGAAGCTGGGTAGATTTTCCTTAGACGTCAGTAGGTAGGGCCACTGAACCTTTAAATAGGTAATATCTGCCTGGTATTTTTTTTTTTTTTGATGGGGGGAGAAAATCACTTTATTCTAATTGATTCACAAACAGTAACATCACAAAAGCTGGTTTAAGAAGGCCACACAAACATTTGCCCAGCCCCAAACTCAATACCACCTTAATGAACTTCTTTATAGTAAGAACACTCTTTTCCATTGCAATTCTGATGCAAGGAAACTATTAATGATAGGATCGGTTTAACTGGTAGTTTTATACTTTCATTGTCATTTATAGTTTTATACTAAATTAACTTGGTCATGAGAGATGACTCTATTTCTTCAGTATGAACTTCTTGATTAGGCTAACCCATTTGCAAATCTGTACTGTTTCAGCACCTCGCTGAAACTCTCACAAAGCTTAAGGTCACTCTGATTCTGTGCACACTCCAAAAACTGTTTCATCTCATGGTGGCATGGGCCAAATTGCTGCTGCGGCTGACATGTCGGCTGAGTTCCCTGAGGCTCCTGGTAAGTGATGTCAAGCCCTTGAGGTCTCAGTGTTACTTCCTCCACTGATGGCATCATGACCTAGCATGTGGCCGACAGCAGAGCCCACAGGCACACCAGCTGCAGTGGTTGCCATCTGGGCCATGAAACCTGGCTGCCAGGGTGGGGTGGGGAGCAGCAGGTGAGCCAACAGCAGATGGTGGAGCTGGCGCTGGTGGCTGAGCTGCTGGTGCTGGCCTGGGCGCAACTCTCATTTGAGGTGCCCGGCTGGCCAGAGGTCGTGCGGGAGGTGTGTCTTCGGCTTCTCAGCGGCATCGCAACTGCGCTGCGGCTCTGTGTCTACAAGTCCGCCTGGTATTTTTGACCTGAGAATGTCTAACTTGGAAACCTATCAGAAGTAAATGGAGACAAACTTCTGTGACTACTGCTTCTCTAATTCAAGTACTTCTCTCTCACCTATTCTCGATCTTGGGCAAAAGGGCTAAGCTGGAACTGGCAGGGCCAGCAACCCGGTCCCCCGAATTCAAGAGAGCTCCGTTTTATTTCCTTCACAATAACGGACAATAAGGTAGACTCGAGTTAGGAAGGCCAGGTCCGAATCCACGCTCCGGGCGAGGTGCAAACCTCGACAAGACCAGGCAGCAGGAGACCATATGTGCTGTGCACTGCAGGACTAGTGGCCACAAACAGAAAGCCAAACCACAACCCCCAACAGGTCCGGCTCCTGGGGCGGGAAAGCGGGCCCTCTCATTGGGCGCCGGCGAGCAGCGTGCCCTCACGCCCCGCCTCCGCGGGCACGCCCCTTCCCCCCCACGCGCGGGGCACGGCGGGAGTGGAGTCGGCGCGATCCGCCGCTATACTCCATATCCCGGCGGGCCGAGCGCTAAAGGCGGCGGCGCGGCGCCTTTGTGGAGACGGCGGCCCTGCGCGGAGGAAGTTCCGGTCTCCGCGACACTGGGTCGGTGGCTGCGGCTGAGGATTAGGAGGAGCGGGCCGTGGAGGCCGCGCTGCCTCGGTAAGGGCCTGCGGAGGTAGGGGGGAGGCGCTGGGACCTGTGGGGACCAAGCGGGCCTGCCAGGCCGCAGTGGACATCCAGGGCCCGCGCGGCCTGGAAGCTGCGGCTTCGGTGCGGCCGGACGGCCGCGACTTCGCTCGCGAAGGAGAGAGCCAAGTGGTGGTGTGGTGAGGGAGGCGCCGCCCACGGGAGGAACGCCCCGGAACGGTCGCGGGCCAGGGGCGGGTCCCGGCGGGGCGGTAGAATTACCGGTCCAGCCTCGGGGCTGCCTGCTTGCGGGGCCGGGGACTGGCGCGTGGTTGCGATTTGGTGCTCCTACTCTGCGGAGCCGCGGGCGGGCCCTATATTCCTCCTTTGTACCTGCTTTTGCAGGGATCTGATTCGGTTCTGAGGCATCGCTCGAGAGGGAGCCCTTTTGTGCCTGGCACGTAGCCTCGCTCTCAGACCAGGCAGACACGAGTGGGCTCGGCGCGACTGCTGGGCGCGAGAGCTCAGATCCCGTCATCCTGGGCAGTAGAACTTGGAGGCGGGGCGGCGGTCTGGTGGGTTCTGCGCCCGTTGGGCAAATGTGGGAGGAGCGGGATTTTTTCCCTCGTATTCAGTCTTTAGATTCCTTTTGGCGTTGCAAATAGGTTTTTCTCTTAACTTTAGAATTGATGTTTTGCTACTGTGTTCACCTCTGGGAGTGCATTTTTTTGAACTGGAAAGGACCTTATTTTATAGGACACATAAACTGTAAGGGTAATTGTGTTTTCTGCATATTCCAGGTTTGCTTGCGAAGGTCAGAGTTGCTGGATCTAAGTGAAGGAGTTAGTAGGCTCTGATGCGCCTGGTCACCTGGTTCATTTTCTGAACTCTGGATTGTGTCCTAGGTTTGTTAGTTTCCAACTTCCTGTTGAGTAATGCCACCGGTGTGAAGGGTTTAATAATGTCAACATCTGCACACTTGTGAGGACTGTAGGGGTTGGTATCAAGAATGGTGAGTGACGGCAGGACTGGCAATGTCTACAGTAACTAATGGCATGTTGCCATTTCGGTGAAACACCGAAATTGAATCTGAATCTCATTAATTGGCCCCCAGCTAGGCACCAAACCTGTCGGGTAGGGACTAGGTCTCTCGTTCTGGATATCTGCAGCACCCTTCTTTACAGAATTCTGGTACCAGACTTGGGTTTTTGTTGCCTCTAGTATCTTAACTTATTCTGGTCTTTCAGAGAATTGTCAAGGGGGGGAGGTTACTAAGTGAACTCTGCCATCTTGTTGCAGATACTTGAGGACAAGGTTATATTCTTCTGCACAATGTTTATTGTATGTACTGGTGTTAATTAGTTCAGAGTTATATTAAGATTAAAACTATTGGAAAGTTTTGAAATTTTAAAGATCAAAAAAACAGCCCTACCCTGGCTGGTATGGCTCAGTGAATTGAGTGCTGGCCTGAGAACCAAAGGGTCGAGGGTTCAATTCTGGGTCAGGGCACATGCCCGGGTTGTGGGCCAGATCCCCAGTTGGTGGCGTGCAAGAGGTAGCCACACATTGATGTTTTTTCTTTCCCCTTCTTCCTCCCTCCCTCCCCCTCTCTCTAGAAATAAATAAGTAAATCTTTAAAAGAAAACAAACTTAAAAAAAAATAGCCCTGGACAGGTGACTCAGTTGTTTGGAGCATCATCCAGTACACCAGAAAGCTGTGGGTTCCTTCCCAGTCAGGGCACACACCTAAGTTGTGGGTTCAGTCCCTCCTTGGGGCACTTTTGGGAGGTAACCATTCATTGTTTATCTCTCCCTTCCTCTCTAAAATCAGTAAACATATCCTCAAGTGAGGATTAAAAAAAAAAATCAAGCAACAATAAAAAAACAAAAAAAAATTTTAAAAGACGATAAATCATTTCTTCGGACTTTTTTAGCTATACACCAAGTACTTAGAATGACTTTTTTGAATTACTTTTCTTGCTAGACTCCCACTATACGTCATTCATCTCGTTTACTTAGTTAATGGGACATCTATTGAGTGACTTTTATAACCTTCCTGTCACACTGTGGGACTCAGTATAACAGAGTCAATAAAAGCTCTAGAATCTGATAGGGTTTGATTCCTGATGGACGACTCCACTCAGTGACATTGGATAAATCGCCTAACTTCAGTTTCTTCATATTTGAAATGAGGTTAAGAAATGTAGCCACCTCACAGGTTGTTGTGAAGTTATTGTGGTACATACAAGCCTTGCGTACAAAAAAGGTTCACTAAATGTTAGCCACCGTTGTTACCTTTTTTTAAAAAAGCAGCATTGTTGAGACAATTCACATGCCATACAGTTCACCCATTTAAGGTGTATAAGTCATATTTTTTGTGTATTAGTAATTTTTTAACAAAGTTGTGATAAATATGTTACATATATTGTAACAAAATTTGCCACTTAAACCATTTTAAGTGTAACATTCAGTGTGTTAATTACACATGCAAATGTAGTGTAGTGCAATCATCACCACTATTTCCAAAACTTTTTCATCACCCCAAGCAGAAATTCTTACTGTTAAGCAAGTAACTCCCATTGCCTCTGCCCTCCAGCACCTGGTGACATCTGATCTATATTCTGTCTCTATGGGTCTGCCTGTTCCGGGTACTCCATGTAGGTGGAATCACTCAGCATTTGTCTCTTCGTGTCTGACTTAATTCATTCATGTAACATAATGTTTTCAGGGTTCATTCATATCATAGCATGCATGTGTCCAAACTTCATTGCTTTTTAAAACTGAAAAACAAAATTTTTATTGTGATATAATCGATATCTTTATTCTCTTTTAAGGCTGAGTAATATCCTGTTGGTGTGTATGGACCACATGTTATCTGTTCATTTTTTGGTAGGCATTTGGGGGGTTTCCACCTCTTGGCTATTGTGAATAATGCTGCCATGAATGTGGATATACAAATATTTCTTCAGTGCCTGTTTTAATTTTCATTGGGTTTATACCCAGAAGTGGAGTCACATGATAGTTTTGTGTTTAGATTCTTCAGGAACTGCCAGACTGTTTTTCCACAGCAGTCACAACACCATTGCACACTCTCACCAGGAATGCACAGGGTTCCAGTTTTTCCTCATCTTTGCCAGCACTTGTTATTTTTGTTTTATAATTGAGGTGAAGTGGTCTCTTTCTCTCTCTGGCTCTTTTTTTCCTCCATTTTAACCATTAAGTTTTTCTTGCAAGTTTATTTAGCCAAATTGATGGCATATACTGGGAAGTAAGCTCTCCAGTGACTTCTCCATTTTGAGCATATTTTTAATCCTCACCTGAGGGCATGTTCTTCATTGCTTTCAGAGAGAGAGGAAGGAAGAGAGAGAAAAAAATATCGATGTGAGAGAGAGACATCGATTGGTTGCCTTCTTGCATGCGCCCTGACTGGGGATTGAATCTGCAGCCTGGGTATGTCCCCTGGCCTGCGCCGTTTGGTCTATGGGACGATGCTCCACCCATCTGAGCCACACCAGCCAGGCCCATTTTAACCGTTTTTTAGGAAATGATTTTACTTATTTATTTTTAGAGAGAGGGGAAGGCAGGGAGAAAGAGAGGGAGGGAAACACTGATCGGTTGCCTCTTGCACCTGCCCCTGCGAGGACCCAGCCCCACAAACCAGGCATGTGCCCTGACCAGGAGTGGAACCAGTGACCTTTCGCTTTGCGGGATAACGCCCAACCCACTGAGCTGCACACCAGTCAGGGTCATTTTTAAGTGTACAGTTCAGTGGTGTCAAGTCCATTGGCACTGTTGTGCGGCCGTCGTTAGCATCTAGCTCTAGAGCTCTTCTCGTCTTCCCAGACTCTGCTCCCGTTAAATAACAACTTCCCATCCTCCCCTTCCCCAGCGCTTGGGTTGCTATGAATTTGCCTATTCTAGGTACCTCATAATAAGTCGAATCGTAAGCCGTACAATATTTGTCCGTTTGTGGCTGGCCTTTATTTCACTCAGCATCATATCTTCAAGCTTCATCCAGGTTATAGCATCCATCAGAATTTCATTCCTTTTTTGAGGCAGAATAGCATTCCATTGTGTGGAAGTGGATTACACTGATGGACATTTGGGTTGTTTCCACCTTTGGGCTGTTGTGAATAATGGTGTAGTGAATGTAGGCATAGAAATAATCTGTTGAAGTCCATCCCTGTTTTCATTTCTTTTGGATATATACCCAGAAGTGAAATTGCTGGATTATATGCTAATTCTGTTTTCAATTTTTTTTTTTTTTTTTGAGAGTGTGTTTATTAAAACTCAGGACAGTGAAACAAGGAAGGGTTAGGATAGAAGCAGCACCAGGAGAGAGCCTATGTGGGGCTGCTTTGGCTCTCTGGAAATGATACAGGAAATAAATGAGCCTAGACGGGGCTGCCGTCAGCTCACTGTCAGAAAAGAGGGGGCCCTGGAGACAGGTTCAGGGGTTAGCCCGAGAGGAGCTGCTGCTGCCCTTAGCTCCCCTGGTTACGCGCCTGAGAGGGAAGAAAGGTGGGGGCGTGCTCTGGAGAGGGAGAGCGCTATTTTTAATTTTTTGAGGACCCACCTGTACTATTTTTCACAGTGGCTGCACCTTTTGTTAGAGAGGGGGAAGTGAGGGAGAAAAAGAGGGAGAGGAACATTAATGTGAGAGGGAAATATCAATTGGTTGCCTCTCACACCTGCCCTGACTGGAGATGGGACCCGCAACCCAGGCATGTGCCCTTTCCGGGAATTGAACCTTTTTGCTTTATGGGGTGATATTCCAACTGACCGAGTCACTTGTCCAGGGCTTTTAAAAATATTTATATGTTACTTAAAAAATTATTTATTAATTTTTGAGAGGGAAGAGACAGACAAACATCAATTCGTTGTTCCACTTACTTATGCACTAATTTGTTGCTTCTTCCATGTGCCCTGACCTGAGATTGAACCCACAACCTTGGCCTATCCAGATGATGCTCTAACCAACTGAGCTACCCAGCCAGGGCTGTCTTTAAGAATTGATCTTGCTGCTGAATGTAAGAGCTAAAACTCTAAAATTCTTGGGAGAAAACATGTGGGAAGACTTTATGGATTAGATTTAGCAACAGTCCCTTGAACAACGGCAACAAAAGAAAAGTAGACAAATTGGACTTCATCAAAATTAAAAACTTGTGCATCAAAGAATGCTATCAACAGAGTAAAAAGGCAGCCCACAGAATGGGAGAAAATATTTGCAAATCATATGTCTGATAAGAGTTTGATATCCAGAATATATAGAAAACTTCTGGGCAAAAGATTTATTTTTATGTTTTTAAAGATTGTATTTATTTATTTTTAGACAGAGGGGAAGAGAGTGAGAAAGAGAAAATGAGAAACATTGATGTGTGAGATACATCGATCCGTTGCCTCTGACGCACCCCCACCTGGGGACCTGGCCTGCAACCCAGGCATGTGCCCTGCCTGGGAATCGAACTGGCAACCTTTCGGCACTCAGTCCACTGAGCCATACCAGCCAGGGGCGGGCAAAGGATTTAAATAGACATTTCTCCAAAGAAGGATATACAAATGACTGATAAGCACATGAAAAGATGCTCAGCATCAGAACTAGGGAATACCAATCAAAAACACAATGAGATGCCAAGTCATACCTGCTGGGATGGCTATTACCCAAAACAAACAGAAAAATTGAGGTTGGTTAGGATGTAAAGAAATTGGAACGTAATATTGTTCTGCTAGAGCTGCCATAACAAAATACCATAGACTGGCTTAAACAATAAAAAATTGTTTTCTCACAGTCTGGAGGCTTAAGTCCAAGATCAAGGTGCTAGCAGGTTTAGTCTTTGGAGAGGACTCTCTCAGCTTGCTGTGTCCTCACATGGCCTCTTCTCTGTGCACACATCTCTGATGTCTCTTCTTCTGATACTGGTCCTGTTGGATTAGGGCACCACCCTTGTGACTTCTTTTAACTGTAATTACCTTCTTAGAGGTCCTGTCTCCAAATATAGTCACATTTAGGCTAGGGCTTGAGCATAGGAATTGGGGCAGCAGATATGGTGGCGGTGGTAGCACAGTTCAGCCCATAACAAAACCCTTGCGTACTATCGAGTTAAGTTGTATAGCTACTCTGGAAAATAGTACAGTGGCTCCTCAAAGAACGGAAAACAGAATTTCCATGTGATCCAACAGCTCTCCTTCAGGGTATATATCTAAAAGAATTGAAAACAGAGTCTCAGTGATATGTGTCCACCACGCTCACTGATCACAATAGCTAAGACACAGAAGTAACCCAGGTGCCCATCAGTGGGTGACTGGGTAAATAAAATGTGGTATGTACACATAACGGAACACTAGTTAGCCTTGAAAAAGGAGCGGGGTTCTAATCAATGCTGGGGTGTGGAGGAGCCTTGAAGACAATGTGCTAAATGCAATAAGCCAATGATGGAAGGACAGATATTGTATGATCCCACCAGCATCATGAGAGGTACTCAGGGTGGTCAGAATCATGTAGACAGAAAGTAGAAGGTTGGTTGCCCAGGGCTAGGTGAAGAGGAGAATGGGGAGTTACTTTTTAATGAATACAGAGTTTCAGTTTGCAAGATGAAAAAAGTTACATGGATGGATAGTGATGATGGTCCCACGACGACACTTAACAATGGTAAACAGCAAATTTTATATTATACATATTTTACAACAATTTTTAAAAAGATGTCATTAAGCCCTGGCCAGGTAGCTCAGTTGGTTAGAGCATCATCCCGATATACCAAGATGATGGGTTCAATCTTCTGTCAGAGCACATACAAGAAGCAACCAGTGAATGCATCAATAAGTGCAACATCAAATTGGTGTTTCTCTTTCTCTCTCTCTCTCTCTCTCCCCCCCTCCCCCTCTCTCTCCCTTCCCTCCCCTCTCTAAAATCAATAATAATAAAAAATACGTAATTAAAAAAAATGGTTCTTGTTGATTCTACTCCCGTTTCTTACCAACCTCTATTCCATTTTACCAAAAAGGCACCTCTCAGAAAATTCAAACTGTAATTGAACAACAATAAAGTAATTTAAAAAAAAAAAAAAAAAAAAAGGCACCTCTCCATTTGAAATCTCAGTGAGGAAAACCCTCCAGGACACCAAACAATGTTTGTATCCTACCGAAGGACATTTGGGTTGTTCCCATTTTAAAGAGCTATTATGAATAAAGCTGTTGTGAACATATTTGTACAAGTCTTTTGTTTTCATTTACCTCAGGTAGATACTTAGAACTGGAATTCAGGGTCCTGGGGTAACGTGTGTCAGAGCAGTTTTGAAGGTGGCTGTGTTGTTCAGCCATTTTTCCAGCTGTATGAGAGCTCTGATTGCTGGAGATCTGCGTGTGTTTGGTTTGGTGAGTCTTGTTAATATTATTTTATGTAAAACATTTTCTTTTATTGAATGTAAAGAGAGGAGAAGGAAGGGAGAAAGAGAGGGAAACATCGATGTGAGAGAGAAACATCGATTGGTTGCCTCTCATACGTGCCCTGACCAGGAATCGAACCAGCAGCCTTTCAGTTTGTGGGACAGTGCCCAACCAGCTGAACCACATCAGCCAGGGCAAGTCTTGTTAATCTCGGCAATTCCAATGGGTGTGCTGTTATTGTGGTTTCAATCTATTTTCCTTATGGCTAATAATAGTGAGCATTTGTCAGGTATGTGTTAGAAATATTTACTGCCCATTCTATAGTTTGCCTATTCATTTTTTTCAACAGTGTCTTTTGAAGAACAAGTGTTAATTTTGATTTTTTCTTTTATGGTTAATGCCTTCTGGATCCTTTATAGCAGTCTTTGCTGCCACCAAGGTCACAAAATTTTTCTCCTCTGTTTTGTTAATAGGAGCTTTGTCATTTAGCTTCTGCATTTATGTCTGTCTGATCCATTTTCTTCCTTTCTTTATTTTATTTATTTTTAAAAAGTGTTTTATTTATTTATTTTTAGAGAAAGGGAGGGAGAGAAATATCGGTGTGTGGTTGCCTCTCACACGCCCCCTACCAAAGACCTGGCCCTCAATCCAGGCATGCGCCCTAACTGGGAATTGAACCGTCAACCCTTTGGTTCATAGGCCAGTGCTCAATCCACTGAGCTACACCAGCCAGGGTGATAAGTTTTTTTTTAAATGCATGCTGATGTGACAGCTGTCACAATACAATCTAACAAAATTGTTTCGAATGAAGTTAAAGACAACTGAGCTCTACTAGAACCATTGTGTGGAATAAACATAATGGACTGTCTGGCCAATCCAATACCTTGGAGGAAATTAGTGTTTGTTTGTTTTTTAACATTTTATTTATTTTAGACAAAGGGAAAAGGAGAGAAACATCAATGTGTGGTTGCCTCTCACATGCCCCCGCTGGGGACCTGACCTGGCCGGCAACCCAGGCCTGCGCCCTGACCGGGAATTGAATCGGTGACCTTTTGATTTGTAGGCTGGCACTCAATCCCACTGAGCCACACCAGCCAGGGCAGAAAATTAGAGTGTTTAAAGCAGAATAAAGCTGTTATATACTTCAGCCAACACTAAAAGAATAAGACCCCTGGTTTTGTTTCGCTGTCTTCTGGAACCGCAGTCATAATTAAAAAGAAAGAATGTCCTTGGGAATTGGTATTATGTGGCTAGCGCTGACATTCTTGGATCTGTGCGGGGTGTGCCCGAGTGAGAGCGTTTGCCAGGAATGTTTTATTAATTAGGAATGAAAGGTGGAGGAGGCTCAGAAACAGCCAGCTACCATCATGGTTCCCGTCATAAAGGGTGTAGACCTACAAATGGGTAGGCTTTATTCTTTAACTGGTCAGCTTCCTGGAAACCAAAGTCTTGGGGTTCTGAGGGAGTGTGATTGAAAGCTGAAACATAAAGGACTTTATAGAAGGACATCACTGGGAATATAACCCGGTCTGTAGCTTGCTTTGTTGTGGTGCTTGCCATCTCAGGACCAAGTTGACCCTTGTTGACTGCTGTTCATGGGGAACCATGTTTCACTTCAACCTTCAAGGCTCTTGTTTGACTATTTACTACAAAGGTCTGCACTTGCAGCAGCTTCACCCAGGCTCACATCTTAATCCTCAGAACTCACCATGGGGACCTTCTACTCGTTGTGTAGCATCTGTGGGGTGTGGGATCTGGGCCGTTAGGGTGGCAGACCCTTCCCACTCCCACTTGTAGGTTCACTGCCAGCCATGCTCACGTATGGAATTGATATTTTAGTGCCATTTATTTTCAGTTAGGTTATTTTAGATTCCTACTTTTCTTGACTCCTGTCTCATTGCACATATCAACCAATATCTTTCCTGGGGTCTAATGAGCTTCAGCATTTAAAGCCTTGAGCTGGCATTGAGTTTATACCGAAGTGCCAGTTCTGCTTACCAAAGTGACCCTAGCCCAGTGCCATCAACTCAGAGTTTTTACCCATGGTCAGGTTCAGACCATTTTGGTCCCAAGGCCTGTAATCATGACACATCCGTTGCCCTATTCACACCAACAGTGTATAAAGATGCCAATATCTCCACATCCTTGCCAACTTACCTGTCTTTATTTTTTTATTATTACTGTTGCCACCCTAGTGGATATGAAGGAGTACTCGTGGCTTCGATGTGCATCAAAACCACGGTCTTTCATTCGTTCACATGGAGACATCCAGTTACCCCAGTATCGTGTTGGAAAGACTGTTCTTTCTTCTGAATGGTCTTGGCACTCGATTCTAAAAAACTTCACCCGAACTATGAGGGTTTACTTCTGGGCTCGCAGCTCTCTTCCACCGACCTATGTGTTTAGCCTTATGTCAGTGCCACCCTGTCTTGAGTAGTGTAGCTTTGTAGTAAGTTTTAAAATCAGGAGGTGTTGAGTGTTCTGACTTTGTTGTACGTATTCTTTTCTGTTTCGCACAAATGATACTGTATTACAAATAGTATTTTGCACATGTTTTTAGATTTAATATATAATAGCTTATTCTATATCAATGAACATATCTACCTTATTTTTTGGAGTTGCATAGTATGTCAATAGTGCAAATATACTCTACTGCTATATGAGGGGGACCCCCCAAAAACTGGAATTATCTTTTGGAGGGCGGGCCCCTTGTAATTCAAGCTTCTCCTGTTAGGTGAGTGTTCTGAGAATCCACCTCGATCAGTGTACCAGCTGGCGTTGTTGTGAGAGGCTGCGTTCAGCTTCAGTGAATTTTTTTTGAAGGCTCATTGTGTTTGCCCATTTCATGATGGGTGATTTACAAGAGCACCTGCCTACACTGCTGAGTGTTCAGCCGTGTTTGACCCAACACAACCTGACTCCTGTGCCCCACCCTCTCTACTTACCCGAACTTGCACGGAGCAACTTCTTTTTGTTTTTCCCGATGAAAAAAATGCTCAAAGGGAAACATTTTGCCACATGGAAGAGGTGAAACAAAAAATGGCAGAAGCATTAACCCTTTTGGTACGGGTGCCGGATATATCCGGCGCCCATCTGATGACCTGTGTGGACGAGCGCCGGATATATCCGGCGCCCATACAATGGCTCACAATGGCTCACCTCGTACAGCGGGAGTGTCACGGCGGAAAGAGCGCTCGTACCGAAAGGGTTAAAAGGCATCAAAATCAACGAGTTCAAAAACTATTTTGAGCGGTGGAAAAAACATCTCAATAGGTATATTGCATCAATTGGAGAGTACTTTGAAGGTGACTGAAGTTTAAACATGTAAGAATAAATACACAATTTTTTAATAAATTCTGTTGTTTGGGTGGTCTTCCCTTGTACATTTAGAGTTTATAGTTGTTGGTTATTACAAACAATGCTATACTATGGGCCTTTGTAAGCATGTCACTGCAAACTGTAAATATCTAGAGAATAAATTTCTGGAAGAGGAACTGGAAAGTCAGACATGAATATAGATTTAAGCCCTGACTGGTGTGGCTCAGTGGGTTGGGTGTCGTCCTGCAAACCGAAAGGTTGCCAGTTCGCACTATCTGCAGTCACATGCGGAACATGATCAAGGCTGTTCCACTAGGCTTCCATTCCCAGATGAGGTGTGTGTGTGCTTGCTTCCCCAACAGCGTTATTTAGGAAAATGATTCTTTTGTTGAAATCCGAAATTTCTTGAGTGAAAGATATTTCCACAGGGTTCGGTTGAGGTCAGTTCTTGCTTGTTCGAATCTCAAGCCCAGAACGATGAGTTAATTCTTGAAGGAAATTATACTGAACTTGTATCAAATTCAGCTGCTTTGATTTAACAAGCCACAACAGTTAAAAACAAGGTTATCAGAAAATTTTTGGATGGTGTCTGTGTTTCTGAGATGAGTTAATTCTTGAAGGAAATTATACTGAACTTGTATCAAATTCAGCTGCTTTGATTTAACAAGCCACAACAGTTAAAAACAAGGTTATCAGAAAATTTTTGGATGGTGTCTGTGTTTCTGAAAAAGGGACAGGTTAGCAAGCTGATAAACAAGATCTAAGTTGTCCGCTACAGAAACAGCAAGATGCCACATGATTCCCCAGACTCATTTGTGATTATTTTAAAGATGCAATAGAAGCTGTGTATGGGGAAAAAAATAGAGTCTCTTGCAGACAGCATAAAGATGGGTCATGTTTTTCTATCTATTCTGCCAGTCTCTGGTCTTTTGATTAGGAGAATTTAAACCATTTACATTTAAAGTAATTACTGATAAGGATGGGCTTCTACCATTTTGCTATTTCTACATGCTTTATAGCTTTTTTTGTTTTTTCTTGCATTATTGCCTTCTTTAATGTTTAGTTGAATTTTTTGTGAAATGTTTGGATTTACTTCTCATTTCTTATGTGTATATTATAGATAATTTTCTAGTGGTAACCATGGGAATTACATTTAACATTCTACAGTTATAACAATTTAATTTGAATTTATACCAACTTAAGTTCAACAGCATACAAAAATTCTTTCTATACAGCTCCTTTACTTTCCTCTTTCTCTTTTTTAAAAAAGATTTTATTATGTTCAGAGAGAGGGGAAGGGAGGGAGAAAGAGAGGGAGAGAAACACTGATGTACAAAGGGAAACATCACTTGAAACAGCACTCGATTGCCACTTGCCCATCCCCAGCTGGGGACCTGACCTGCAACCCAGGCATGTGCCCTGACCGGGAATCGAACTGGGGATCTCTAGTTTGCAGGCCGGCACTCTCCACACCAGCCAGAGCCTCTTTTTGATGTCACAAATAACATCTTTGTAAATTGTATCCTCATTACCCAAATTAGTAATTGTATTTTATGCATGTCTTTTTTAAAAATCCTGATT
This sequence comes from Macrotus californicus, assembly GCA_007922815.1. Classification (NCBI taxonomy): domain Eukaryota; kingdom Metazoa; phylum Chordata; class Mammalia; order Chiroptera; family Phyllostomidae; genus Macrotus; species Macrotus californicus. The sequence goes on along the minus strand of VMDR010001527.1, from coordinate 102,835 downwards.
GGTTTCCTACCATTCACACCCTGACTGAACATGGAACATGCAACCTACATATGCACCCTGACCAGGAATCAAACCCACATCCTTTTGCTGTACGGAACGATGCTCCAACCAACTGAGCCACTCTGCCAGGACAGTTACTTCCTCATATTTGAAGGAGAGTTTTGCCAGATACAGAGTTTTTAAAAATGTATATTCAATCATAGTTGACATAGAATTCTTGATACACGGTTTGTTCCCCGCTCTCCCCGGCCCCCAGTATTTAATATGTTGTCTGCTGCTGTCGGCCTCCAAGTTTCCTGATTAGAAATTGGCTGATAACTTTATTGAGGACCTCTTGTACATTCCAAGTCTCTTTTGCTGCTTTCGAGATTCCTTGCTTTTCGACAGTTTCATCATAGTGTGTCTTGTGAGTTTGTGTTACTTACACTTCAATTAGCTTCTTGGATTTGTAGATTTATATCTTTCACCAAATTGGGGGACATTGGGGTCCCCTTATTTCTTCAAATAGTCTTTATGCCCCTTTCTCTCTCTCTCCTAGGACTCCATAATCTTTTTAAAAAATTTTATTGTAGAGAGAAGGGAAGGGAGGGAGAAAGAGAGAAATATTGATGTGAGAGAGTAACATCATGGTTGCCTTGTGCAAGGGCCCTGACCACGGACAGAGCACAGAGCCTGAACCAGTGACCTTTTAGTTTACTGGATGATGCCCAGCCAGCTGAGCTATGCCTAGCCAGGGCTCTAATCTTATATTAGCCCACTAGATGGTGTTTCCAGGCCCCTTAGGCTTTGTTTACCTTTGTTCATTCTTTTTTCCTTTTTGCTTCTCTGACCTGATGATTTCAATTGTCCTATCTTCACATTTGCTAATCCTTTCTTCTGCTTGCTCAGCTCTGTTATCGAACTCTTCTACTGAATTTTTCATTTCAATAATTGTACCTTTCAGCTCCAGAATTTTCATTTGGTTCCTCTGTATAAGTTTCTCTTTGTTGTTGATTTTCTCATTTTGTTTATACATTGTTTTTCTGATCTCCTTTAGTTCTCTGTCCATGTTATCATTTAGTTCTTAAGCATATTTGAGACCGTTGTTATGAAGCCTTTGTCTAGTAAGTCTGATGTCTGGGCTTACTCAGGGATGAATTTGTTGGTCTATTTTGTTTCTTTGAATGGGCCATATTTTTTGGTTTCTTTGTATACCTTGTGGGTTTTTTGTTGTAGTTAGTGTCGAAAATTGTGCATTGGACTATTTTAATGTGGTAACTCTGGAAATCAGACTGTCTCCTTCCTTGGGAGTTTGGTGACTTTTTAAAATTGTTCAGGGCTGCAGTAGTCTGTTTTGGGACATTTTCTAAACTATTTTTGCAAAGACTGTTCTTTGTCATGTTTGATCATTGATGTCAGGCATTTTTATTTTTTTGTAGCCCTTGTTCATCTAAATTTTTTTTTAAGATTTTATTTTATTTTTAGACAGAGGGGAAGCAGTGGAGAAAGAGAGGGAGAAAAACATCAATGTGTGGTTGCCTCTCATGCGCCCCCAACTGGGGACCTGGCGGCCTGCAGCCCAGGCATGTGCTCTGACTGGGAATCAAACCGGTGACCCTTTGGTTCTCAGGCCGGCTCTCAATCCACTGATCACACCAGCCAGGGCGCGAGTACATTTATTAAAGCTGGGGTGAAACAAGGAAGGGCCTATCATGGAAGGAGCAGTAGGAGAGAGCCTTGGTGGGACTGCTTTGGCTCTAGAAATGTCATAGGAAAGATGTGAGCCAAGGTGGGGCTGCTGTCAGCTCACTGGACAGAGGAAAGGGGCTTTGGGGACAGGTTCAGGGGGTTCGCCCGGGGTGAGCTGTGGCTGCCCACTGCTCCTCTGGTTATCCAATGTTTTAGGCAAGATTTCCTTGAATGCCAGGAGCTCAAACAAACAAACAAAAACAAAACACCACAAAAACAAAAAAAAGAGAAAAGCAGAAAGTAAACTTCTCTTTGCTTTTGCAGATTGGTTCTGTGTTGGGACATTGCTTCAGCGCTTAGCTAGGCTTGCTCTGAGCCTAGGGATTAATTAGCCCAAGGTGAAAGTTGAAAGTCTTTTCAGGTCCTGTCTAGTCAAGTGTCTGGGTATGCATGTGGCGTTCAGTATTTTCCAATGTATGTGTTACTTTGGAATGTCCTAATTTTTCAAAGTTTTTCCACCCCAACTTCTCTGTGTGAGTCTGTGGTCTGCTATGCAGCTTTTATTAGCAATGCCTCCTGCTTCTCGCCCTCCCCCCTGAGTTCTGTTGAGGTCAAATAGAAAGAGGCACCTTGCATCAACCCTTCAGCCCTTCCAGATATGCCCCAGGCAGGTTAAAACAGATGTACACAACAGTTTGCAAGCCAGGTTTGATTTGAGGGAGGGCTGGGAAGTGGGCTGCCGCTGCTTCAAGACAGAAACCACTGCCGCGTTAGAGGGCGTGGGTCAGGGATGAGTGAGAACACAGAACTCCAGTTATTTTGAAGACGGCTTGACTGAGCATTTTCTTGATTGTTACAAACTTTTGACTGTTTTCTAAAGCTCCAACCGAGTTGAATTAGACAGTTGCTGTTTGTTTGTTAGCATTTCTGTGGAGGAACCAGACTTTGGAACTTGCCTGTCTGCCGTTTTACAGACGTGTAGGTTGTCTTCACTCTCTTGGCCGAGAGCTTGGATGCACAGAAGTTTTTACAGCCAGTGAAGTGCACTTTATCTGGTTTTTCCTTTGTTTCTTTTGTACTTTTGGTGTTGTGAAACCACTGCCAAATCCAACATCCTGCAAGTGCCTCTTTTTTAGTCGCTGCAGCAAAGGTCTACTGATGACTTCTCAGCTGGCTGTGGGTCACTTGCCCATCTGCAGAGCGTCCCTGGGGTGAGGGTAATAGACCGTTCGTTGGCCGGGCATGCTGGTGTAGGACTGAGAATGGTGTTTTGTTGAGATGCCTTTTCCAAAAAGGAAAGTAGAATGGCTGCTGGAAAAATTTGTCAGTATTTATTAAATGTGAAGCATTCTTAGTACACCGAGAAGTTTGTGGTACTCCCGAGTACACTTTTAATTACAAATTATTTTTCCTATTATAAATTAATTTGTAAATGTTTAAAGGTGACTTCCAAAAATCTGCTGACGTAGTCCCACATACGCCAGGCAGGAGGAAATCAGTTTCCCTCCACTTGGTTTTCTAATGTCCTTGTGTCTCGTGGTGTGTTCTGTGTAGGTGCTGCTGCAACGAGAACTTGGCAGCAGAAGGGTCTACTCATTGGGCCCTCTTGACATAAGAGATGTGGGGGGACTCTCGCTCTGCTAACAGAACAGGACCATTTCGGTAAGTCTTAAAATTTGAATATTGTTAATATTTTAATGATGTAGTATAACTTTTTTTGGTCTACTATAAAGGAAGATATTTTCTTTGTATAGAAGTAGCTCTGGTTTTTAAAAATTGGAAACTTTAAAACATTTCTAGTCATTTCTGAAGTGATTTTGAGACTGAATACCCAGCCTGCCAAGTGTTTTGTGTTTTAGCATATTTTAAGTATTAAAAAATGTCTTTTAGCAATGTAATACATACTTGGCTAATAAGGAAAGTCAGCATAAATGTTTATAAATGTACATAAACATTTCATTAAGTTTGCCAATACATTTCTAGAATCCAGAGCTGTGTCTTGCCCATGTGGCACATTGATTCCCAGCTACCAGAAATAGTTCTGAGAAAGAAAAATTGCTGGATGCAATTTTCTAAGCCACATTTCAGTATTAGGCATTATTGAGGACAAAGATAAGTGGAGAATGTGGTACCATTCAGTTGTATATTTTAGATTTGAAGGGAGTTAATTTATTTTTTTGAAAGATATGCCTTTTTAGAAAAAGAGTTTATTTATTTTTAGAGAGAGGGGAAGGGAGGGAGAAAGAGAGGGAGAGAAACATTGATGTGTGAGAGATATTAATATTCAAGATATCAATTGATTGCCTCTTGCACACTCAACTAGGGACCTGGCCTGCAACCCAGGTGCATGCCCTGACCAGGAATCAAACTGGCGACCAAAAGGTTTGCAGGTTGGCACTCAATCCACTGTGCCCACACCAGCCAGGGTGAAGGGAGTTAATTTTTTAAATAGCCAATATAATAAACACTGAAGATAGTATTTTTTAAAACTTTTGCATTGTGTTTACAATTAATAAAATGCCATAGGAACATGATTTTTGTCATTTTACTTGGTATACAGCTAAGAAATCTGACCTTAAAGTTACACATTAAAAGGTTTTGATGCTCCAATTGAGACTTCTGTTGCTAGTAAATTTCCTTTTGGATTGGTAGTCTGCAGGATTTTATTGTGCAGATTTAATAGATGCTCCATTTATTGTTCTGAAGCTTGGGGTCCCCTGAAAAATGTAGGTAGAGAATCCAGTTAAAAAACCCATATAATATTTAGTGAAGCTAGTGTTTCATAAACACTGAACGATAAGGGTCTTTCTGCTTAGTGACCCCTAAATTACAGCGGTGGTAGTGGTGCTGGGTATGCTTTTCCTTTCAGAATGTTAGGGTCTGGATCAGCGGTCGGCAGGCTACAGGCCATCATTCATTTTGTTTTGTTGGCGCAAAGCCGTGACCGTCCACATGCAGCCCGGCTATGGCGGCGTCGGACCGTGTGACAGAGGCCACGGGATTACTGCTTGGCTCTTCATGGAGAGCTCTTGCCGGTCCCTAGATCAGTGGGCTTGCACTTTTTAACATTTTAATATATTTAGATTGTAATCTGTTCTTTTTGTTTTTAGTTTAAAATGAGTTTATTAGTGAAGCAGCGAGAAAGAAAGTAGGCTACTAGAGCAGCAATAAGCTGTTCTTTTTACTTATAGTTGTGAATAAGTAATTTGTAAGTAAGGCTGTTTCTTACAGTACTAACCCATTTACATGGTTTAGATAAGCCTTTAGAAATGTTAGGTAACTTTAGCTCTATTGCCTGGCTTTCTAACAATTTTTAGAACACTTTTTCTTTGACCAATTTATTATTTAAAATTATATTTCCTCACCTTAATTGTAGTTTAACTACAAATCCTTACATGCTGTTTTTTAAAGATCTTTGAATAGAAGGGAGACATGGTTTATATAGCATAAGTTTTAGGGGACTGGTTTGGATTTTTAAAAAAGGTATCTTGCAGGAAAATGATTTTATGTTTCATTTTAACAACTTTTTTTTTTTCTTTTTAACAACTTTTCTTAATTTTTTTTTATTTGGTTAAAATTATTTTCATAGTCACTGCTATTCTATATTAATAGAACTGTTTCTTGAATAGTCTGCATAATATACAGTTCTTACAACCCTAGTATAGTAGGTTATATTCTGAATCTATTTGATCTTCTCACCTTAAGAGGGTAAGACAATCCCTGGGGCAGTATTTAAAGACAGTGTTGGATGTGTTCTGGTCAGAAAACATGTACATTTAGATACCTCAGCCCTTGTCTTGTGAGTGTCTGCTGAGGCTTAAGTCTTCCTGCAAGCTAACTTGCGACTTGGATGATTTTAAATAGGCTGACATTGCAGTTAGTGTGACATCTTTATTTTAGTGTTAAATTGTGCTACTTATGAAGAACATTTCAACTTGCTCCTCTTGTGATGAACCACATAGAAATAACTAATGTTAATGGGAGCTAAGGGAAACCATCATGTTCTGAACATTTTTAAATATTCATAACTGTAATGTTTAGGTTGCTGTTGTTAAATTTACTACTTTGAGAAAGGATTTGGCATTGTAACTATTTTACTTGAACTGAGTGACCCAGAATCCGTTGTCCTTTGAATCTTTCTGGTATAACGGAGTAGTCTGAGTTCAGGTGGGCCATGCAATAGACCCCGTATGTTCTGGGAGGAGAGCTGAGTCAGGCCTGATCTCTTACTATTTTTGTTTTACTGCTAAATAGCATATAACCCTTCAGATCACTTAAGGTATTCCTTTCTCATGCCCTACTGTTCCCCTCAAGGTCAAAATTCTGAGTACCTAATTGCCTGTTTAAACTCCCTAAACTTTTATCAAAGCCAAAACAATGTAAAATGACTTGGAAGTTAGGCAAAGGACAGAAGTTGGGTAGTATAAAAGATTGGGCTAGTTTTCACTTATTGCCTGAGTTCTGTAAACTGAGAATATGAATTTAATACTATACTTATTTTTGTTTTACTTTATTTTTTTAAAGATTTTATTTATTTAGTTTTAGAGAGAGAGGAAAGGATGGAGAAAGAGAGGGAGGGAACATCCGTGTGTGGCTGCCTCTCATGTGCCCCCACAGGGGACCTGGCCCACAACCCAGGCAGGTGCCCTGACTGGGAATCGAACTGGCAACCCTTTGGTTCGCAGGCCCATGCTCAATCCACTGAGCTACACCAGCCAGGGCTACTATACTTATTTTTAAATAATTATTACCACGAACAATTAGTGTGAAGCATTAGAATCTGGAATATCAGCTTCTTCACTGGGGACCTGGGGATAATGCTTGAAGGCCTAATGCTCTCTCTAGGTCCCTTTCAGCGTTAAGCTCCTAGGTGCTGTTGGTTGGCTTAGTCGACTTATGCATGCTTTGTGGCATGATTCATGCTGCCTTCTGTAGTTATAATAGCAGGGACCAGGTGATAGTGCTCCTAGGTGGAGTCCCTGTACTAGGATTTAGATGCAGCCAGCGCTGGCACTCAGCTCATGTACACTGGTGTGCTCCTACTGGTTATTTACAGCCAGTGTTTCTTTATTTGGGGCCTGCATCCATTCTGTTGGGTGGTGTACGTGCTGTAACTGTAATAAAATATTTTGGAATGTTCCTCCTATATGCAGCAGCAATGAGAAAGACACCTCCTGAAACTTACTGTAAGAAATTTACAGTACATTGATTCTTCTGATGTATAGGAATCATCGTGTTGATCTTGGAATTTTAAGTTCCCTGGCTGTAGGAAATGGACATTTCTATAGTGTGTCACCATTGCTAGCTTACCTGGTGTTGCGGATTTTCCCTGTTGCAGGACTGGGTGAAAGCTTTTTCTGCAGCATTCATGTTGAAAACCTTGTGCTGACTTTCCTCGTGTCCTGAAATGGGAGCATAAAAGTTTACTCCGCCACTTCGTCCTAAAATAGCAAAACCTTGCTGTTTTCTGCATATCTAGGACCTTGTTACAGAACTCTGCCCCCCCAAAAAAATGTTTACAGAAGAATTTGCTGTGATTAGAGAAGAATATGCTGGTGTGTAGATTGCAAACTCTGGACAATATGAATAACACTGTCTTTGTTTCTACAGTGGGAGCCAAGAAGAAAGGTTTGCTCCCGGGTGGAACAGGGATTATCCTCCTCCTCCCCTTAAGAGTCATGCTCAAGAGAGACACTCTGGCAACTTTCCTGGCAGAGATTCACTTCCCTTTGATTTCCAGGGGCATTCGGGGCCTCCGTTTGCAAATATAGAAGAGCATTCTTTCAGCTATGGAGTTAGAGACGGACTGCATGGTGACTATCGAGGAGGGGAGGGATCTGGACATGATTTCAGGGGGGGAGATTTTTCATCTTCTGATTTCCAGAGCAGAGATTCATCACAGTTGGACTTCAGAGGTAGGGACATACATTCTGGGGATTTTCGGGATAGAGAAGGACCACCTATGGACTATAGGGGTGGTAATGGTACTTCTATGGATTACAGAGGTAGGGAAGCATCTCACATGAACTACAGAGACAGGGATGCTCACCCCGTTGACTTCCGAGGTAGGGATGTTCCTCCACCTGACTTCAGGGGCCGGGGCACTTATGATTTAGATTTTCGAGGCCGGGATGGGTCTCACACAGATTTTAGGGGAAGGGATTTATCAGATTTGGATTTCAGGACCAGAGATCCATCTCGTTCTGACTTTAGGAATAGGGATGTATCTGATTTGGACTTCAGGGACAAAGACGGAACACAGGTGGACTTTAGAGGCCGAGGTTCAGGTACTAGTGATCTAGACTTTAGGGACAGGGACACACCACATTCAGATTTCAGAGGTAGACACCGGTCCAGGACGGATCAGGACTTTAGGGGCAGAGACGTGGGAGTGTGTATGGAATTTAAGGGTAGGGAGATGCCCTCTGCGGATCCAAATGTTTTGGATTACATTCAGCCTTCTACACAAGATAGAGAACATTCTGGTATGAATGTGAACAAGAGAGAAAAATCTGCACATGACCATACAACAGAAAGGCCTGCTTTTGGCATTCAGAAAGGAGAATTTGAACATTCAGAAACAAGAGAAGGAGAAACACAAGGTGTAGCCTTTGAACATGAGTCTTCAGCAGACTTTCAGAACAGCCAAAGTCCACTTCAAGACCAAGACAAGTCACAGGCTTCTGGAGGTGAGAAACAGAGTTCCGATTCCGGTCTGTTTAAAGAAGAAGGTGGTCTGGACTTTCTTGGCCGGCAAGACACTGATTACAGAAGCATGGAGTACCGGGATGTGGATCACAGACTGCCAGGAAGCCAGATATTTGGCTATGGCCAGAGCAAGTCTTTTCCTGAGGGCAAAGCTTCTCGAGATGCCCAACAGGAGCTTCAGGTATGTTAATGGAGTGAATTGCATTTTAGCTTTTTCATAAGGATTTTCTGAGGGTTGAAGTGTAGAGTCCAGGACCATTAGTCCAGAGTCTCTCCTTGTACAACCATTAAAAAGCAAAATGTGTACTCAGGTAATGGAATGCTCATCTCTGGAGAAAGGACCCTCAGCTCAAATCATTTTTTTTTTTGAAGATTTTATTTATTTATTTTTAGAGAGGGGAAGGAAGGGAGAGAGAGAGAGGGAGAGAAACATCAGTGTGTGGTTGCCTCTCACGTGGCTGCAACTGGGGACCTGGCCTGCAACCCAGGCATGTGCCCTGGACTGGGAATTGAACTGGCGACCCTTTGGTTCACAGGCCAGTGCTCAATCCACTGAGCCACACCAGCCAGGTCTATTTTGGAATTTATTTGTAGATGACATCTTTGATAACTGACATGTGGCTTAAATTTCTTTCTCTTTCCTATTTTCTCATTCAAGAGAAGAAAATTATAGTTTTGAGAAAGTTTTGTTTTTTTCCCTGATTATGAAAGTCCTGTTCAATGTTGTTTCTCTTAAGATTCTACTTTATGCCCTGGCTGGTGTGGCTCAGTGGCTGAGTGCCTGCTTGCGAATCAAAGGGGCGCCAGTTCGATTCCCAGTCAGGGCACATGCCTGGGTAGCAGGCCAGATCCCCTGGTAGGGGGCACGCGAGAGGCAACCACACATTGATGTTTCTGTCTCTCTCTTTCTCCCTCCCTTCCCCTCTCTCTCAAAATAAATAAGTAAAATCTTTTAAAAAAAAACTTTAAAAAAAAGTCTGTCTTTTAAAAAAACAAGAAAGATTCTACTTTATTCTTTCAAGACTCCCTCAGTGAGCCTTGGTCTTAGCACATTTGTATTCTAATGATTTGAGATCAAATTTTGGAACTCAGTAAAACAGAAAATAACAGTTTTTCATATCTTTTTTTGTAAATTTTTTTAAAAGATTTTATTTATTTATTTTTAGAGAGAGGGGAAGGGAGGAAGGGAGAGAAATATCAATATGTGGTTGCCTCTCGAGCACCCCCAACTGGGGACCTGACTGGGCCTGCAGCCCAAGCATGTGCCCTGACTGGGAACCATACCATCCCCGGTGGTTTTTCATATCTTCATATGATTCAAGTTCATTTGATTTGTGAACCTGAGTACCTGTATTTTATGTTTGGTTTCATTTTGTACTAACACATTTATTTCTGAAATAATTTTTCATTCTGGCTTCAAGGATCAAGACTATAGGACCGGCCCAAGCGAGGAGAGACCAAGCAAACTTATTCGATTAAGTGGGATGCCTGAGAGTGCCACAAAGGAAGAGGTATGTGCCTTTTTATTTTTCCTGATCCTTTTGCTTTTTGAAATTGTTTTGATTGGTTAAAAATTTTTTTTAACTTTATTTTGAAAAATTGCAGATTCACAGGAAGGTGCAAAGAAATGCACAGGGAAGCCTTGGGTGTTCTTCACCCAGCCCCTGGCAGTGCCCACACCTTGTATTACTGTAGTGCAGTAGCTGACCTAGGAAATTGGCTTTGGTACCGTCATAGAACACATTCACATCTCACCAGTTATGCACGTTCTAATGAGGTGAGGTTTGTAAAAGGTATTACGACAAAGGATTGCTGTCCTCAGACCTGATAACTGCCCCTTGGGGCCGAATCCCAGAGGGAAGGTTGGACAGCATACATAAAGATGCAGTTTATTTACAATAGTAAAAGTTGGGAGCTTCCTAACTCCTCCGTGTTAAGGGACTGACTAACTACATGATGGCTGCACATGTGGAAGAATTGGGTCAGAATATTACAGTAAGCACAAACAGTGCTTACTCTGTGCCAGGCCTTATGTGATGCTTGCTTCACATACTTTACTTGCAAGCATTATTTCATTTGAATATTATAATGTGTTATGAATAGGTACTCTTAATCTGTTCGCTGCAGGTATTAAGTGCTACTGTAGGCCAGGCACTGTGCAGGCACTGAGTGATACAGCAGTGAGTTTTATACAGCCACTGTCTCCATGGATAATGAAACAAGTGAGCCGAAGGCAGATAATTTCAGGCAGTGAAAAGCACTCAGCGTCACTGGGGTAGGACTGTTTAGATCTGGTAGTTAGGGAAGGTCATCATGAGGAAGTGACATTTGAGCCCAGGACTGAATGCACTGAGAGAACAGTCCAGAAGATGAGGAAGAGAACTCACCAGGCTGAGGGGGTGAAATGCCATGGACTGGACTGCGTTCAGTGTATCATCTGATGTTTAACAGATGAGAAACAGGGCACAGATGGGTCACACTGCAGGCGAACAGGAGAGGCTCAGGTCACCAGCAGTCTTCAGGGCACAGCCTGCACTCCAGCTCGTGACACTTAGGCTCTTCTGCCTTTTTTATATACTTGGGAATTTTTGAATAATAATTATGTTTGACTCATTCAACATGTTTGAATGCCCAAGTGCATTTATAAGGTAATCATAGCTTTAAGTTATGTAAATTTTTTCCTTTATGAAGTTACTTGCCTTTATAAAGTAATCATAGCTTTAAATTATGTAGAGTAAAAACCAGTAGGGAAAATATAATATTCAGTATTTGATTATGATTTCTATCATTACTATAAATACCATGTTCTTGCAGATTCTTCACGCCTTTCGGACTCCTGATGACATGCCTGTAAAGGACTTGCAGCTGAAGGAGTATAACACAGGTGAGTTCCTTGTTATGCATGTGGCCTTGGATTAGGAGGGGTCTTTGTCAGATCTCTGCATTGTGTGCCACTCAGAAAACTTTAAAGAAACCACAGTTAAGATTTCCAGAAGCCTCCTGTCGGTGCCTTCAAATACCAGCCAGCTCTAGTCTTGGCTGTTGTTCCTTGTGGATGTTTTGTCCGCATGGACAACGAGAATGCCTCTTCCAGTTCTTCCGAGTGCCTGTGCGATGCAGAGTGAATGAATGTTGCAGCGTTTGTTCCCAAATGCATTTTTCATAATTACATCATTAATCTTGCTACTTATGTTCTTCATGGTGGTGGAATATTTAATAAACTTACTATATGTAAAAGTTTACTTTTTATTGCTCCAGCATGAAATTTACAACTTTCCAGAGAAATTATACAAATTAGAGCTTTCTTGAATTTTCAGTCTTGCTTTGAGAATGGAGTCCTGCCACAGCTAGTTTGTTGAAATCCATAAATAGATCCAGAAGAACTTTCTCTTTGACCTCTGTTCTGTGGTCTGAACTGCAGATTAAACTTTTCAAAGTATCCTTCCAGTATTTGAGAGTAGCAGTTCCCGCTGGTTCCTTCAAATCTTACTACAGGAACTGTAGTCAAAAGGGAAGTGCCAGGTACTTAAGGTATTGGCCAGTATTTTTAGCACTACATAATAGGAAATGGTTTAGAAATAAAAGCAGTCTTTAAGTGATCTGTTGTGCAGAATTTTAAATTGAAGAAAGTAGAGCCATTAATCTTTGTACAGAATTTAGATTTCAGTAATCCAAGTTAAAGACCTCCTCAATCAAGAGCATGCCGTATTTTTGAGGGTACAGATTACTTTTAAACAGCTTACCATAGAATACAAATTTTGCATTAACTAGGTAGCTTCTTCAGATTGGTTTTGCAGAGGGAAACTGCCCACAAAAATAAATTTTTGTGCTTAAAATAATCTGGTGGTGAAACACAATAACTCCAGAAATATTTTTTCTGTAACTTGAGAACAAACTCAGAAGCATACTTCTCAAAAGCTAATAATTTCTTTGTTTTAAAAGCAACTCTGAATTTGTAGAAACACAACTTAAGAGTTCTGTTGTTCTTGCACATTTGACTTCATTTTTTTTGGTTTGGTTTTTTTCTTTTTGCACGTGTCTCATATACATTTTCTTGATTTACTATTATCTTTGGGAACTGAAGTAGAATGTATGGGCTGCAGTTGCTTTTTAACTATAATAGGGTAATAACCTCAGCTTTGATCTTGTTTTATGAACTGCTTTCATTAAGTATTGGTATACTGAGGAAAGAAAAGATGTCCTGATGTTTAAATAACAGCAATTTAAACTCTTCATTTCTTTAGTACTTACTGACTTTCTTTTTATATTGTCAGATTTATTAGCCGAATACAACTTAATATTAATGTAAAGGGTCCACAAAGGAAGTTCTTAAGTTTGCTGGCTGTGGTAGCTATTAGAATCATAACTGGCCAACTAAAAACACTGGTACACATATGAAATCATTCAGGACATTGGTTAAAAAAAATACGTGCCTTCAGGAAATGCAGTCTTTTCTTGGCATTTTTATTATATGAAGTAATAATGTATTAAGTATATATATTAATGTTTATTTGTATTAAATATATATATTTCTTTTTTTTTTTAATGAAAGGATTGGATTACCAGTCCCATGTTATCCATATTACATCTCTGTGTGGCAAGTAGAGTGAACTTTTAAAAATACCAGTTAGATCATGTTACTCCCATGCCTAAAATCCACCAACGGCCTTCCATGTTACTTGGAAGAAATTCCCACCTCCTTGTCCTGCGTGAGCTGGCCCTGGGCTGTTGGACCTCATCCTGTACTGCTCTCTACCTTTCTTGTGCTCGAGCCGTACTGACCTCTTCTCCAGCCCTTGACCAGTGCCAACTTGGTTCTCTGTCAGGGCCTTGGCACTGCTCTTCCCCCGGTCTGCACTTGTCTTCTGGGGTTTCGCTTCAGTTTCGCTTCTCAGGAGCCTCGCCTCGCCATCCCAGTCTAAAACACCCCTCAGTCATTTTAAATTATGTCCTAGTTTATCATCATAGGACCCATCACTGATATTTTTCTCAGTGGTTTTGTGTGTCTCATTCCTCTGGTTAGAGAGTTAGCTTCATAAAGCAGGTGTTTGTCTGAGTCCATCCTTTTTCCTGCGTGCTCTGCCTGGCACTGCCCGGCTCCCAGCATGCATGGAATGAATGTGTCTGCCATGTATGAGGAGCAGCCGTGGCCTCTTCTGAGGTGGGGGCACCTCAAAGGGCGGTTTAGGTGTCACGGCGGTGCTGTCTCACATATCTGCTAAAGAATGTGCCTTGAACAGTCATGTTCTGAGAACTTTAACATTTGCTTTTTTTTTTTTTTAAGATTTTATTTATTTATTTTTAGAGAGAGGGGAAGGGAGGGAGAAAGGGAGAGAAACATTGATGTACAGGAGAAACATTGACTGGTTGCCTCTCGCGTGCCCCAGCCAGGGAAGTGGCCTGAACCCAGGCATGTGCCCCAACCTGGAGTCGAACTGGTGACCTTTCAGTTCACAGGCCAACGCTCAGTCCACTGAGCCACACCAGCCAGGGCAGCATTTATTTTTTAAATGATTGTGTGTGAATTTCAGTAGAAAAGGTGATTTTGCAAATGACAGTCAATTTTTTAAGGCTGTATGATAACCTGCAAAGACCATGCAGGACAGATATTGCTTATAAGTGGGGTGTACGTTCATGCTTTGGTTGATGTGATGGGGAGCCAGCCTGTAACAGAGAGATTAATGCCTGCTCACTGACTCTAGTCATTAACAATTGAGCTTTTGTCTCATTTAGAGTTGGGTAAGTACAGGATCACAACTTTGATCCAAAATCTGCAGGGTCAGATGAGTTTATAAATTTTTCTGAACATGGAAAGGTAATACAGTACATAGATCATATATAAGTCATATTCCCCAGTGGGATATATATCAGACAGTATTTCTACAGCAAAATATATGACTACTCTCACTAAGAGGACTAAAAAAGACTATAAAAAGACTTAGTATCGTGGAGGTTGGGATTTGTCTCCAGATAACTTTACTGAAAATTTACCAAAAAACTTGATATTTAAGGGTCTTTTTCATTTTGAAATATAAGGGATTGTGAACCTACATATGTTGTATATATTTGAGTTTTTCTTTTGTCATCTTCAAATATATGATAACCCCCTATGTTGTAAATTACCTTGAGTTACATGATTATATTCCCGAGAGAGTGTCAGGAGTGGAGTGTCTTGGTGGCTGGACAAACACACACTTGTATATACATACAGTGGAATACTACCAACAATAAAAATGAGGAAACTACTCATGCACGTGACAACGTGCATCAATCTCATAGGCGTTACGCTGCATGAGAGTGGCTGCTCAGTAAGTTACACACTGACGTAAGAAGGGACAAAGTACTGACACTTACTTTCACTTGGGCGAACCTCGAAAACTTCTAAGTGAAAGGATCCAGACACAAAAGACCACATACTGCGTGCTCCCATTTGTATGCTGTACTCACAATAGGCGGATCTACAGAGATAGTAAGTAGATTGGTGGATTGGTACTTTGGTGGTTGCCAGGGGCTGGAGAAGAGGCAAATAGGGAGTGACTGCTTAGTTGGTCTGGGGTTTCCTTCTGGGATGGAAAAGTGTTCTGGAGCTAGGTGGCGGTGATGGTCGCATAACATGATGAGTGTGCTTGATGCCACTGACTTACACTTTAAAATGGTGCATTTTATGTCCTATGCATTTGATCATAATTTTTATTATTTTTATTTTTATAAGAAAGTTTATTTAAAAAGTCACAGAGGTAGAAGTGAGCCATAGAAGAAATGGGCTCAGGAACGAAGTTAAAGAGACAAGAAAGGGGCCCTTGGAGCTCAGGAGAGAGAAGGGTGAAGGTAACGGTGCCTGGGGGGACGGGCGGGGGCCTTGGAAAGGTGTGGCTCCGGAGAGGGAGAGTGTGCTGGTCATCGTTTTTAAGGGACAGCATGCGGTATGATTTCATCTATACGACATTCTGGAAAGTCATGATTGTAGGAATAGGAAACAGTAATTGTCAGGGCGTTGGGGGAGGGGTTGATAGTAAAGTGGAAGCGTGAGGGGATTTGGGGGTGTAATGGAGTGTTTTGTGGGTGTAATGGGGGGCGTAATGGAGTCAAATGTATTGACTGTGGAAGGGGTGCGTCAGTGTTAAATTCACTGAAGTCGGTGACTACTGTGGTTATATGCGAAAAAACATCCTTATTCTTAGGAAATACACGCTGACATTTTTAGGAGTAAATGACCCTGATGTATGCAGCCTTCTTTCTTACAGTTTAGAAAAAATAGTCGATGTGTATGGAGAAGGGAGGGAGAGAATAATGATAAAGTACATACACGAAATGTATCAGTAGAGGAATCCGGGTAAGGGGTATATGAATGTGTTCTTTGTACTATTATTCTTGCAACTTCTTGGTAATTTTCAAATGACTTCCAATTAAAAATTGAAAAACTGGCGTAAAGCTGATATATTTTATTTTTAAACAATCAGCAGAAATCTTGCAAGATAAAGACTACAATGAACAGCTTCTGTCAACAGGCAGACTATAGAGCGCTGGTTCCCAAAGCAGGTGCAGGACCAGCAGTGTCACCACTGCCTCAGCCCCTCCCCCCAGTCTGAGAGTCTGGGAGCAGGGCCCTCCATGGGGTTTCGGTGTGCCCTGGATTGTGGGAGCCGCTGCGTCACATGGACTGTTCTTGGCCCTCACAGAGAGACTCATCTGTAAGCAGAGCTCTCCTCCTGTCCATCCTGCTCTGCAGGGCTGGGCGGGAGCTGGGGCAGTCGGTGCTTAGCGTGCTCCGTGTTCATGTAGCGCGCGTCTTCCAGAGGCCTCGGAGTGGCCGTCGACGCCCTTGTTCTCACGGGGTCTCTGCGACATGACGGCAGACGTGCGTGCTCTTGGCTTTTCGGTGGGATTCCATCCTGTGCGGTATGTGAGCTGCTGTGGCTTGTTTCCAAAGGAGTTTGTGTCTTTGAGCAAACGTGATATAGTTCCTGGATTGTTTCCTAATAAGTCTCAAACGTAGAATGCAACTCTCTATAGCAACGTCAATGCAGCAGAATTATTTTAGGACTGCTTCATTAACTGGTGTTGGAAAGTCGGAGGTTGATGAGGGGTGTTAGAGGGAAGACGCAGAGCTGTACTTTGATTCTGCCAGTGTTCATATAGTGGACGGGCGGTTTCTGTAGCCCTAGGAAGGACCTTTCTTCTTAGGAGGTGGGCAATTGCGTCACCAGGTCACTTGGTTTTCTACCCTAGCATTTTGGTTACACTGAAAGTGACGTTGTGTTAGAGACACTCATACCCCCTGCATTTATTAAGGGTAACAGGCTTATATCTCTTTATCTCCCATAGTTCAAACTGTTTGAGTTTACACCTCCATTTTGGTAAAGCAGAAGTGCTTTCCTTAAGAAAAGGAAGAAAAACGCCAGAGATGACCTATCAGTTTAGGGGCAGAAATCCATCATGAACTGGATCCACACTGATGACAGCAGCCGCGCATAGTTTACAGTACCCCAAATGGAGCAGCAAAAGACACAGTAGCTGAACATCAGTCAGAAAAAAATAAATTAGAGCTGAACAATGCAAACACATTTTTGCAGTATTTTTGGCATTTACAGACTAGACACAGAACAAAATGACCATCTGAGGAAATAACACATTTACTTGTCACATGTCTAAAACTGCAGAAAGTGTTGTTTTCAACGGGGACTCTTTTCAGGGGTGGTGTCATACTCGGGGGATGGTTACAGAGGAGCCTTAAGAAAAGGTGGCTGAGCTTTAAAAATAAGGATGTTTGGGAAACAAAGAGGCATTTTTTGGAGGGTCGGATGAATCTGGTGGAGTCAGTGGATGGACCCTGTGGCTGATGGGGAATAACACACCTAGAGAGGAATCCCATGATGCTGTGTGGGAGCAATCAGGTGAGCCTAGGGGAGGTGCTGGAACTAGGGTTAATTTTAGTCGTCTTTAGAATTACTTGGAATTTGCCTTATTTTACTTTTTTAAAAAAGATTTTTTTTATTTATTTATTTTTAAAGATAGGGGAAGGGAGGGAGAAAGAGGGGGATAGAAACATCAATGTGTGGCTGCCTCTTGCATGCCCCCCACTGGGGACCTGGCCCGCAACCCAGACATGTGCCCTGACTGGGAATCGAACCAGTGACCCTTTGGTTCGCAGGCTTGCACTCAGTCCACTGAGCCACACCAGCCAGGGCTGAACTGTAAACTTTTTGTTTTTTTTATTTTATTTATTTATTTTTTTTAAAGGAAGGAATTTTTTTTTTTAAGATTTTATTTATTTATTTTTAGAGAGAAGGGAAGGGAGGGAGAAAGAGAGGGAGAGAAACATCAATGTGTGGTTGCCTCTCATGTGTCCCCTACTGGGGACCTGGCCTGCAACCTAGGCATGTGCGACCCTTTGCTTCACAGGCCCGCACTCAATCCACTGAGCTGCACCAGCCAGGCTGAACTATAAACTTTAAAAAGGTGCATTTTATAGTATGTGAATTATATGTTAGTTTTAAAAAATACACCTTTTTGAAAATTGGTTGACAAGTCATATAAAAGTTGATTTCTTAAAAGTATTTTCATGAGTATAGCAAACATTTACAGAGTTTCAGGACAGATGTTAATGGTCTCTAACTGGTACTTATACCTTTCTGGTAGAGTTCAGTAATTGTCCCTAGTCTCAGTTATGCTATCCATAAAATATGTTGTTATATTTTCATCTTTTTAAATAAAATAGCCCTCTGTAACCTTGAAAGACTTAATAATTCATTCTTTGATGTTGCCTGCCAAATGCAGGGTTGGGCAAAAGTAGGTTTACATTTATGAGTACGCAAAACACGGAGTTTATTCTTCTATTATTATTTATTATTGTATTGTTTTCCATATGAACAACTATAAAGCTACTTTTGCCCCACCTTGCCTGTGGCTCCTTCATGCAGGCAGTGTGTACGAGTGTTGAAGTGCAGGGGACATGCTGGCGAGCACAAACAGTATGATCTCTGACCATAAAGGTCTTCAGTTTCTGTGGAAACAGGCATGGGCTCTGTGTTTTTCTCCTGTTAGGCCCCAGTACCTTGTAACTCCGTGTTTGTAAGGGAATCTGGGAGTTATGGGTTCTTTTTGGCTGAAAGTTTGAAGAATTTACTACTCAGGATAACTTGATGAAAAGTGTTCGGTGATTTCTAATCTTCAGGTTACTAGAGAATGGCAAGAAGAGGACTTTTAGAGGCAACAGAACTAAAAAAAGTGTGAAAGAATGCTTGGAGGTGACCCTTGCTCGGAGAACGATTGTGAGTGGTGCCCCCAAGTCTCAGAGAGGTGCCGCAGAGGGAAAGCGGGCTCTTGGCGGGCACTGGGCTGACACACTAGAAATAGAGAAGAGTGTGTAGAAACGGGCCTAGCTTTTTGTGTGCCCTCTGGAAGGCTCTTGCACCTCTGTTCCGATGCATAGTTTTATTTCTTTAAAGTTTAGCCCTGGCTGGTGTGGCTCAGTGGACTGAGTGCCAGCCTGAGAACCAAAGGGTCACAGGTTCGATTCCCAGTCAGGGCACAGGCCTGGGTTGTGGGCCAGGTCCCTAGTACCAGGTTTGCAAGGAGCAACCAGACATTGATGTTTTCCTCTCTTTCTCCTTCCCTCTCCCTCTCTCTAAAAATAAATAAATAAATAAATCTTTTTAAAAAAATTATTTTAAAATTATATTTATTGGGGTAACATTGGTTAATAACATAAATTTCAGATGTACACTTCATAACGTGACTTCCATGTACTCTGTTGTGGATGCCCCACCCAAAGTTTAGGAAAGAATATTTCAACCTCTAAAACGTATTTGGGTTCTAGAACTGATAAATTCCTAGAGGGAAGGGTCTTGGTTGTTTCAGTCTTGTATTGGGGACACTTCCCTATCATTTGTCCCTACAAAAAGAGGGGTGCTTTGCCATTAGGGGAGTTTTTGAATGGTCCGGATCACTTTGAGATGTTTAGAATGGTCTGAAACCGCCTCAAAATGCACCCTAGGGACTAGGGTGGGGAAATGGTAGTATTTCACTTGTGGAACTTAGTACTGTTGAAAGAATGTCAGTTTTGCTATGTATTCTCTCCTCTCTTGGTTTTGTTGGACCTCCTGCTACTATTTTAAAAAACTAAGTTTGGCCTGGAAAGAGAAAATATAGCTGTCCATGGGCTTGACCTCTTATCTTTTATAGTTCATTCCGTTGCTGTAGGGGCAGGAGGAGCAGGGCAGACAAAACTACTTCTTTGTTCTGTGTCTGGTTTGAATGCCCAGGGTACTTTCTGCGTTTATCAGAGGTAAAGCTGGTTGTCATAGCTCAAATGCACATTGGAAAACCCTGTTGCACGAGCTGCTGGGGTGCTGTGGGTGAGTACCTGACAGCTCTGCTCAGGCAGTGACTGGAAAACTCTCCTAGAACAGGGAGTCAGATGTTCCTGAGTGATGGTGATAGGACAGGGGAACCATTGCCAGTAGAGCTTCGCTAGGTCTCTCCTGGCCGCCTGTCAGCTGGACCCATGCCGCAGACCACGTGATTTCCTGCCTTTGCTCGCCCCCAATCAAAGACGAGAACGTTGGTCGTGCTGTCCCGTGTCACACACCTGCCGTAAACACGCCTGGCAGCAGCGCAGGTCATGTGTGGATCGATAGTTAACTGATGCTGGTCTAAATATTGAGAAGTGTCTCTTCAGCCCTCAAGGGCATAAAGTTAGCGTTATGTGCACACTCTGGAGATAAACATTGGATGAGCAGAGCCTCCCAAGAAGTTTTGCACAAAATGGTGCCGTCAGACTTAATTTTAGTTTCTAAAGCCGTGCAGTGGTGTTATGTTGAGGGAATGGAGTTTTCTATTTTGCTGTTTATATCATTGTAAGTAATCAAAGTTCTATATGTGTTAGAAAATTTAAAATTTGCATTTTAGCTTTTGGGCTAATATAGCCTCGAAAGTGCTCACCTTTTATATCAGGTAATGAATACGTTTGGCAGATGTACAAGCCTATCTGATGAAATGGAGCTTTCATGGGGAACCTTAATTGAAACTAGTCTGTATTTTAAATGGCTGCTTGGAGGGTAGGTGCTACCTGTAAGACAGCTGAATATGGTGGTGTTTGTCATTGCGCTTGGCAGAAAGTTGGGTGGGGGCTTGAACATGTTTCAGAATGACATCCGTGGAAAGCAGTGTTTGCCTCCCATGTCACATCGACAGGTGATGAG
Source organism: Macrotus californicus (assembly GCA_007922815.1). NCBI lineage: Eukaryota > Metazoa > Chordata > Mammalia > Chiroptera > Phyllostomidae > Macrotus > Macrotus californicus. Next base: position 82,256 of record VMDR010001527.1, on the reverse strand, counting down.
AGATTTTTTTTCCCTCCTGATGCCGCCTAACTCTGGCACCAAGTGGTTGTCCTATAATTCAATTCAGTTCTGACACTGACTTCCCAGAGTTAGCATCAGACTCCCTAGGGTCAAGAGCTCAATCCTGTACAATCGCCCTTACTTCAGACACTAGTCACACGTATCCGACCCCCAGGTCACCCACACTTCCGTCGGAGGTTCTCACTTCCCTCCTTCAGCTGTGATAACTTGCTCAAAGGGCTCACAAGACTGAGGGAAACACGCAAACAGTTTATTATAAGGACCAGGTGAAGAGGTGCAGAAGTACATGGGTCTGGAAAGGACCTGGCATGTGGATTTCTTCACCAGCCTGGAGGCTTTCCAAATCCCATCATTTAGAGATTTTCATGGAGGTTCCATTGTGCAGGCATTATTGATTAATCTGCAGCCCCTTTCCCCTCCCTGGCAGTTGGGGGTGAGGTTGAAAGTTCCAGGCTTCTATCTGCCAAGGAATCACCTCATTAGAACAAAAGACACTCATATCACCCCTATCACTCAGGAAATGCCAAGACTTTTAGAAACTCTATGCCAAGAAACTATAACAAAGACCAAATATCTTTTGATGATACCACAGATGGAAATCCCGAAACTGGACCTGGTTGGTTCCTTGTGCCTTCAGTCGGGCATCAGTTCTCTGTTACAGGACATAAGTGACCTGGGCTCGTGTTCTGGTCAAGTGTGAGTCTCACCAAATGCCTCTGGTCTGACCCTTCTCTGGATGCTCGTTCACTGCTACAGTAGTTGAGGGACCGGGCCAGTGTGGTCTGCTCACATCCTGACCACGTTTGAGCTTCGAAGCCACTGTCTTTGTGGAACCTTTCCCAAGCCCCTAGGACAATGGTATGCTGTTGCTTTTTTTGCACTAGGGCCAAGGCAGTGGGGGAAATGTTTATGGGCCACATTTTTCTTCCCACTCAAAATGAAAATAGCTTTGTATCCTGTGGGAAAAGCAGAATATTCTTAGCATACATTAGAAATTAGCAAGGAAATTCATCAGTGTGAAAATTTTAGCTGCAACACGGAGGCAGCTGTCTGATAGTACTATATAACAGAAGCAGAGGAGTGCTGAAATGCATTATCTCAGGCCCCCCACAAACCAGTTAGTATCAGTGCTACTTGAAATATGGGGTAACCCAGGCCTGGAGAGAGGTGGCTTGACCGAGAGTATGTGTTGAGTTGGTTGTAGCTTCTGCCTGTGTACAGAACTCTAGAAATTATGTTTCCTGTGTGTCGCTCCAGTGAACACACTCATCACAATTGATGAGACATCACTGACTGAGTGCCACTGTGCTCCAGGTGTTGAGCTCATGTTGGTGGTGCAGAAATGCAAAGAAGACCTCGTAGGGGTGTTCTGTGATCATCTCTGTGTATGGGCAGTTTGCTGCAGCATTCCATGCTGCTCCTCTCTTGGGTGATCCTTTTGCCAGGCCTGCACCATTTTTCCTGCCAGCCTGTAGTGTTCTTAGCTGGGGAAGAAAGCAGACCTGTGAAGGTTCCTCTCCTACTCAGGGCTGCTCTGTAGGTTTTTTTGTTTGTTTTGAAGTGAACAAAAATTGGGCAGGATCATCGGCTCTGTAAAAAGTAACTGTTCCTAGACAAGCGAGTCCCAGGAATGTGATGTGCAGCACGGGGACTGGTTAGTGACCTTGTATTGTGTGTCCGAGTGTCGTTAAGAGAGTAGATCTTCAGAGTTCTCATCGTGAGAAAAAAAGTTTCAACTGTGTGTGGTGACGGATGTCAATTGTTTCATTTTGCTATGTGTACATATACCAAATTATTCTGTTGTACACCCAAAACTAATACAACGTTATTTGTCAATTACAGCTCAACTTAAAAAAGAATAACTCCTTTTTTCAATTTATGTAGCATCTTCAGGTGGTCAATGCCTATCTACTTTGTCATAACTCTTTTTTTTAAGATTTTATTTATTTATTTTTAGAGAAAGGGAGAGAAACATTGATGTGTGAGAGATTGGTTGCCTCTGGCATGCCCCAACTGGGGACCCGGTCCGCAACCCAGGCAGGTGTCGTGACTAGGAGTTGAACCCACATGTTGACCTTTTGGTTTACAGGCCGACAATCAATGCACTGTGCCATACCAGCCAGGACACCTACTTGTCATAACTCTTATTAGACTCAGCTCTCTGAGGACAAGGATGCTTCCGTCCACTGTGCTCAGAAGGCATTGTTACTGTCAATGAAGTCGAAATGAATTGAATAAGGGTGAGAATTTTCCTAAACGAGCTTTCCCTGGGCCCAGAGAACCATCATGGAGGGAGCAACCCTAGGATTAATTTTGGACTTTGAAAAATACTTGAAAATATAAACAAAAAAATTTTTTTTTAATTTGTATAACCAGTTGGTGCTGATGGTAAACTAAATAAAATAGAACCATAATGGCAGCTTTCAAAGATTCACCAAATCACCCTCAGTGCATAGTTTTGTCTCGTCTGTCTCATTGTAAACCAGCAGCTCACATACACAGTTGAAGGGAGGGGAATCGAAAGTGCTTATGAGAGGCCAGAGTGGTGGGTTTCACGGGGGCCAGTTCTGTCCTTCCCCAGTGGCGGTTTGATGCCTAGTATTGCTACTTACTATTGGTGATTTTGAGCAAATCGCTGTTCTTTTTTTGGCTGCTTCTCCTCGGGTAAAATGTCCTTGGTGATACTTGCCTCATAGGATAGTCTTATGAGGATTCAGTTAATGTATGTGAAGTATTTTGATTATAGCCTTGCAGCAGCAAATGCTATGTAAATATTACTTAGTATTATCATCAATTTTGTTAATTACTGAAAATCATTATGGTACAACCATAAGTTTTGGACACACAAAGTGCCTGGGATCAAGATTGTGTACTTTTTAAACTTTTATTATTTTTTAAGTTTTAGGCATTATAATTACACTTTAAATTTCTGTTATTCTTTGATAGCTAAAGTTATGGGCATAAGAAATTGAGTGGAGCATTGGGCTCGTGAACTTAATATTCAATCTGAAGTACATTGTCAACATACAGTATTGCAGGGTTGATGTATAAAGGTGCTATCAGATTCTCTTCGTGTCTCCTGCAGGCCGTATCTTTTCCTTCCCAGTGACTTCAGTATCTGGTGTCCTTTAGCAAAGTAGGAGTATCGTCACGAGTCCTCCTCTCTCTCTCTGTCTACAGACTCTTTGCGCTCCTCTGGGCCACAACAGTCACTTCTGTAAGCATAGAAAGGAAACTCAAGGCTTTGCCAGTTTGGTATTAGTTCCTGTTTTCCTTTTGCCAGCTGTGGGCTGCTTTCCACTCTCCTGAACCCTCCCTTGATACGTTTACGTGGTGGGCACCACTACAGTTGAGAGTATCTGTGCTCGTTCCGTGGCTGCCCCTTTCTGATTGTAGGTGTGCAGTGAGTGTCTGCAGTAGCTGTTCAGTGACAAAAGGCACCTTGGTTTTCCTCCTGTTCCACAGTGTTTCCCAAAGACATGCAGAGAGCCCTTTACACGATGCAGAATGTTTTATGGATGAATGTGCCCTGAGTTTGATCAAGTGAGTCCACTTGAAGGGAATTAAGTAACAAAACAGTTTCTGTTGTTAACAGGATATAGACAAATACACACACTGTTTCTCTAAACTAGTTTCATTTGCTCAAAGAGTTACTAATCAGAAGAGGCTGATTTTGTGGTAAGTTTAAATGGGGGTTACAGGGGTTACGGTCAAAACTGTGAAATCAGGTAGAAAATTGGAGATTTCCAGCAACTTTCTTGTATTCTTCCTGGTCATTTCCTAAAAAATTCAAAGCAACGATCAACTCATACCATTGTAACTTTTCATAAAGAATTTGGAGTATTTAGCAAATCTTATGTTACAGCCCTAATAAAACATTCCAGGCCGCTCATTCTACTGACAAAGAATCCAACCCATTTTACTAACTTTGGTCTATTTTGTGAGTTATGGTTTCCATTGCCCTAATTTTTTAATAATTTAATTTAATATGGTTTGATTTGATTTTTGGCTTCTGATACCTTAAATCAGTGATAGCAGTTTCCTGTTGTTATACCTTGTGCTCAGAATTGTCCCAGATTTTGTGTTGTTTTTCTTTTCTTGAGTTTTGTTTCTCACCTGAACAAGTCACACCTTTCCCTCGCTGTTCCACTTGAACAGTGTCACCCCTAATGGTGAGCATCTTTACCCTGCCAGGCAGTGAGGGAGGCGTGGGAGGCCCTCGTGGAGCGCTGCACTGACCAGTGTGCTTTTGTAGTCAGATGCTGGCACAGCGGGGAAGTGACGGAGGGTGGGTTGGTTGGGCTTAGAGTTCAGCAGCCTGTAAATCCCATGACTTTGCCGTCTCATGGGTCATGAGAGCCACAGATGATGCTTGATCAGGAAAAAGGTGAAGGGTGTGCTATGACTAATGGTACGTACCATCTTCAGTGTGTGTTGATTGCTAACAACAGCTCTCTCTCCCCCAGCCTAGCCCACCTCCCGTCTTTGTGCATAAGCACAGCTTTGGACCCAGCTCTTTGTACTTCTTTAAGCTTGTACACCTTCTTCCTTTTGTAAAGATTTGGCCGGTTTGTGACTTGAGTTGAAACAAGGAAAAAAAGAGGAGACCTGAAATGGTCTGCCCCCTGCCAACCGGAAGCCTCCTGTGGTACCCAAACAGATAGTTGCCTCAGTCTGTCAGCACTACTGTCTTTCAAAGCTTCTGCTTGAAAAGCGGTGACTGTTAGCATAGCTTTGGGGTCACTACTTCTACTTCCTCTCTTGGGATACTTTTTTTTTTTCTCAGATGCTTTCCTATTCTTGTTGACTTTGTTTTTCCAGAAGATTCGGCCTGTGGTTAAACTGTTTTGGGTCCCCACTTGAATTTTCTGTGGGATTTCCCTCACCAGATCGTCACTCCTAAAGAGGGCAGAGGATCTTCTTGGTTAATAGGAAAAGTCATTTTTTGAAATGACTCTCAAAGTCCAGAAACATCCAGACCTCCCTTCAGTACTTTTTTTCTGTTTGGGGTAGCAGCTTTGCCTAGTATAGGGGAGGGAGGGGCTAATTGGGAGGGCTTGTGTTTTTAAGGGGTTCAGAAACAGGGGGTTTAAGTCTGTCTTTTGTGTTTGCAAGGCACTAACACCACTCCCGTCTGTATTTAAATGCTGTCCCCAGGTTACGACTATGGCTATGTCTGCGTGGAGTTTTCACTCTTGGAAGATGCCATCGGATGCATGGAGGCCAACCAGGTTGCTTTATACTTCGGTCAAATGATGCTGGAAGGATATATTTTTATGTATGGGAGGGAGGGTTTCAAATGATTAAACTTCGGAAAGGTACCAGAAACCTGTATTTGGAGCATACCACATTCCAACCAAAAAGCGGTTGTGAGGAGAAATTTTAAAAGAGGCTGGGAAGGTTCCTCTGGAGAGTTAACGGGCGCAGAGTGTATTTTACAAACCAGAGCCCAGCTATAGCTGGACTGCATTCCAAAGACAGTAGCTGGGAAAAGCTGACAGGTCTGGAGGGCTTCCCTGCGGAGTGTGACTGAAATGTGGATCCTGATGTAAAGAATGATCCTCGAGTCTCTGTGATCTCAAGGAGCTGCCCAGCTCGGGCGTTCTGGGTCAGTGCTCGTATCCAGACCTAGGGTGCAGGCCACTGGCGGCAGCTCCTGTGCCACTCGGGAGCTGCCTGCACGTGCTCCTTTCGTACAAAGGCCATCAAGGAGGAGAGAGAGTCATGGATGGTTCGTGTCTATTTCATTAATCGTTGTTTTTTACGATTTGGAGATTTTTACTCAAGTTCTTGGCTGTGTATAGTCAAAGCTGGTGAATCGGAATCTGTACTTACCTTATGTTGGAACGCCTCGATGTATTCAGCTTGCCCCTAGATCTGTCATCTGGGTCTTCATTAAACCTTGCCTGGTAGTTTGGGGAAGAATTATGAAACAAGTACAGCCCTTCTCGTCTTGGTGTCTGCTTGGGGAAAGTTTTTGTTTTTTGTTTGCTCGTTGTTTTTTGTGGTGTCCTAGTTCCTCCAACGGTAAAGTGAGAGAAAGAAACTTAGCGATACAGTGTGGTTTGTACGGACCCACTGCCTGTTCTTAAGAGTGTGAGTGCAGTGTGCCCAGAATCTTCAAAGAAGGCCCTGGCGGAGAAGAGTGTTATTGCCTAGGGCGGTTCCTCTTTTACAGCCTGAGGCCCTTTTATCAGAGCTTCGTTCCCTTCAGCAGGGCTCACTGCATGGAACCTTTCCCTTCTGTGGCCGTGTTCTCCTCTATGGAGATGACATCTCTAAATCCTTTGGGAGAAGCAGCAGTTAGAGGAAAACTGATGTATCCATCTCTGTTTTCAGTGGCACAAACATTGCTAGATCCCCAGAGAATGACTGGATTAGGACCGCATCCCCCTGACAGAGTTCCTGTCGGCTATTGTTCCGTGTCCATCCTCAAATCAGTCATTGACAGGCACTGGTTTTGTGTCAGCAGCTGTGCAGCCTCCAGTATTGGGAGAGGAGAATGAAGGCCCCGATCTGTGCGCCTCTGGCTGATTTCCTCTGGCAGTCTGCCCCGCTGTATGTGCACTCATTTAGTTCCTAGTCCTCTTGTTCTTACCAGTGGACATCAAGTCCTTTGCCTCTGTGCTAAGTGATACTGTGAGTGGTGGGAACATAAATGGGGAGCCCTGGCAGGTGCCATCTCTTTTGTACCATTCTCCCAACTCACTGTGTTTCTCCTTGAGGGGTGTTGCTTTTTATCAGAGCTGTTTAATCTTTGGTCCTAAAAAATAAGGCAGTATTGTGCCTTTACTGCCTCTTCCTCCATCCCAACAAAAAAAAAATTGTCAGAAGTATCCAGCCCCCTAACGTGTAGTGCCAAAGGAAACTAGGGCAGCCTTCTTTAAAAACGAGGTTTATCCGTAGTCAGGGTTTCTGTTTAGAGCCACGTCTGGGAAAATGTTCATTTACAGAGCGGCATCTCTCCTCTCACCCC
>VMDR010001527.1:0-75159 GCA_007922815.1 Macrotus californicus | reverse complement strand
GTGGTACTTACTCATGGATCCCATAGGGTGTTCTCAAATAAACTCCAAATTTTTGTCTGATATAATTTTCAATATTCATTGGAGTTATTCCTTAATAAGACATCACCATATCCTTATTCAGTCAACTTCCTAGATTTTTATTTTTTTAAAGATTGCATTTATTTATTTATTTTTAGAGAGGGGAAGGGGGGGAGAAAGGAAGGGGGAGAAACTTCGATGTGTGGTTGCCTCTCACCTGCCCCCTATGGGGGACCTGGCCCACAACCCAGGCACGTGCCCTGACTGGGAATTGAACCGGCGACCCTTTGGTTTGTAGGCTGGCACTCAGTCCACTGAGCCACACCAGCCAGGGCAACTTCCTAGATTTTTACTCTTCCCCTCATCATGGGACCGAGGGCGTCCTGCCAGCACAACCCGCAACAGTCCCCTCTTGCTGAGCCGCATGGACTTCACGATTCGGTCAGCGCTGCTCTGATAGCCTGTGTTGCCGCTCGGGGTGTGTAGGGACCATTTTGATGGGAAACTTTTTGTGAGTGGTGGTCTCCAGGGAAATCTGTGTGTAGTACACAAAAGAGGAGTGCAGGGTCTGCAGTCAGATGTCGCTTCCTAGTTGGATTGTCTCTGGCAAGTCTCTCAGCCTCCCTCAGTCTCAGTTCCCTCTGTTATCAGCACCTCGTGGGCACTGGCCTGCATTAGATGAGATCATACATTCATGAGGGCCTGCTGTGTGCCAGGCACCTTTCAGCAGGCTGGAGCTGCTGCGGTAAGCAAGACAAGATTGTATGAATTCTCTTTTAGTGCTTTAGCAAGGAGACAAATTTAAATAATATATGATAATGCTAAGCTCTATAAAGATAATAGACTTGTATTGAGAGAATGCATGATAGGGCAGTTTTAGATGGGGCAGTCAGGGAACCTTCTTGAGGAGTGACATTGCATTTGAGGAGTGACTCTTGGTGAATAATAAACATGTCCAGGATGTTTTACGTAGCGCCTAGCACCTAGTAACCATTTGAGATTAGACAGTCATCCCCTCCTCCTGTTTATGTCAATTAATTTCCAAACCTAATTCTGGGAACATAAATGTGCCTGTCTGGGTATTGTTTAAGGAAACGGATATGGCCAAGCTCCCAAGAACACAGTAGTTCAAAACCTTCTACGAGACATAAGAATGTGAGGGAAGAAGGCCTTGCTCCTTCGAGTGCACAGACCAAGTGTTTGTGGATGATGAAGGTCTGCATCTGTTCTTCTGCTCGCCTCCTCGGGGTTTGCCTATCGCCCAAATCGGTACAGATTCTGAGTCACCCTCTGCTGGGCATCTCTGAGTAGGGTCTGTATGTATGCGTCTGAGGAGGTTTCTATGAAATGCTTTGGGTTGAGTTTTTTATAACTCTTTGTTACTGACTCTTGATGTGAAATGATTTTCATTCATCATTGACTGATAGTTACAGCCTGCCAGCCTGCTTTGTCAAATATTATGGGTTATATATGCCTTCATGAGGATGTTTGAGATGATAACCAAGGCCCCTCTAAGCCCTTTCACAGGCCGTCACTGGGGAGGCAGCAAATACAGGCATCTCTGCTGCAGTGCTGAGCTGGGCAGACTCCTCGGGCACTGCCTCGCCAAGCCGGGGGGCGATTTCTGACAGAGGTCTGTCGGCTCAGACCTTCACCTTCTCTGTCTAGGAAGAAGTGGAGAGCCAGCAAGCACTGCAAGGCAGAGCCTTTTTTTAATTCTACCCCCTGCAGGGACAGTGCTTTCTAGCGGTGTCATATACACTGGCTTCTTTAAAATTTTTAATTTAATTTAATTTTATTTTATCATTGATTGGAGAGAGAGAAAGAAACATCGATTTGTTGTTCCACTTATTCATACATTCATTGGTTGGTGCTTCTTATGTGCTCTGATTGGGGATCGAACCTGCAACCTTGGCATGTCAGGAGGATGCTCTAACCATTAACTGAGCCCTCCGGCCAAGGCTACCCTTAGCTTTCTTTGTTGTTCGAGTCCCTGGAGATTGAGGGTGAATATTGTTTCCTTTTGTGGGGTGTGCCATTGCACTGGGACTGGAGAGGGAGTAAGAAGCATTGTGCTAGAGAATCAATCCCTTTCGGTGGTGGCCCAGTTCTGAGTACTTGCTCTCTCAAACTGTCATTTGGTCTGCACGAATTAGCATTTTGTTTTCTCAAATTTGCAGATGTGGTATTTGTTACCTTTTCATGTTCGGCCAAATATTCACTAAAATTCTCTTATGAGATGGCTCTGGGAGAAGAATTGATCTCCCTGGAATTTTTTACTCAACTGTTTCAGCATCAGTGGACTTCTTGAGCCAAAGCTGACCGGGCCGTGTGACCAAATCAGCTTGACCTCCCGCAGTGCAATGAAAAGGGTTCTGCTACCACCTGCGTGCAAACTTCCTGAGAAGCTGGCCTTTCCTGCCACGCGAGCATGAAGTCTGTAGAATGCTTGGAATTGTACAAAGGTGTTATTGTGTCAGCAAGTTAAGAGAGTTTGGGGTTCTGAGGCTACCAGGACGGCCAGGGTGTTTCTGAAGGTATGGGAAGGAAGCCACAGCTTGGTGGGGTCTGTCCTTGCCATGAAAACGAGATCACCGACAAGCTTATGTTTGGGGCACAGGAAGTGTAAGTACTGCTGGATTTTCAGAGAACGCCTGGGTTAGGGTCTTCTCCCCTGACCCAGAGCTCCTGTTGACTCTCCTGTGAGGCCATGATGGGGAAATGGGTGAAGACCTGGTGTGTTGGAATCTTACTCCAGTCGGCAACAACACTGCGGGAAACGCTTTAGTGCAGGGGTGTCAAACTCATTGTCACCGGGGGCCACAGCAGCCTCACGGGTGCCTTCAGAGGGCCGAATGTAATTTCATCTCCTTAACAGTTTAGTTACATTTATACGGTCCTAAAATTATTTCGGCCCTTTGAAGGCAACTGCAAAGCTGATGTGGCCCCCAATGGAAATGAGTTTGACACCCCAGCTTTAGTACTTAAATTGTGTGCCTTCTGAGTAGCAACAACAGCAAAATCTTTATAAATTCCTGCAAAGTTGTGTGCCTGCACCCTCTCCCCAAAACTGCTTCACCGAGGAGAATGTGGCATTCTGGCCAGGACTCAGCTGTATAACTTGTGGCTTGAGTCCTGCCTTTCTTCCAGAAAGTTCTATCTCAGTACCTTTTCCTGATTGCCTACAGTGGAGGTTTTGGGGGGAAGAAAGGAAGTGCATTCTAAACTTGGTAATCAACAGTTACTGAAGATCTTGCCCCCCGGAGAACTGAGGTACTCAAGAGAATTACAAATGAATTTAAGGCTTGGCGATTTGATGATGCAGCCCGGTTGCCTGTACAACAGTGGGGTCTTGACTGGGCCCGAGGCAGTATATCGAGAGGCAGACTGCCTGGAGCTGCATTCCAGCTCTGTCCCCTCCTACTGTGTGACTTGGGTAGGTGGTTTAATGTCTCTGTGTCCAGCGTCCGTTACCACAGCAACTTCTCATCTGACTGAAACAACGAAGTCTCGGGTGAGCAGCAACTCCAGTCTTGGCTTCCTGGAGTGTACGGCTGACAAAGGATGTGAAATTGCCCAGGAGGGTTATTTTTGCATCAACAGTGCTTCTCATTTAGTCTGTTGACTGGGGTTGATTGTCAGGGGACCGCTTCCAGGCCTCTCTAGGGGATTCTCCTGCCTTGGCCATCAAATCTTAGATTTCTCAACAGAAGGAGCCAGAGATGCCCCACACGTGGGGCCTTAGGGGATGGGCAGGGCACGCTGGCCTCTAGCCTGTGGCTTTAAATCCCTGCGCTCTGGTGGCCCAGCCTCGATTTTGCCACATCTCAGACTTTCTCGTGTAATTATAAGGGGGGCTCTAAACTGGATTCAGTTTAACTTTTTTAGATTTGAAAAGTAAATACTTATCATTCGGCAGTGTTAAGAGGCACTTCCAGTGTGTCTCCTATGAAGTCTATAATTATTTGTGCCATATATGTTGTGGTTCATTTCTGTGGATGGAGGTAATTTAGTTCTAAATTTCTTCCAAATTGGAAATGTGCCTCTGTAGTCTAACCTTGTGCTTTGATGTCATATCTCTTTCAGCTTGTATATTTAGTTAATGTTTGACTTTATAAAAATGGGATTGTGCAAAGAGTTACTATTCAGTCTGTGTGGCCTTTTGGAACTTGGTTGTAGAGAGTTACCGAAAAGTGGGGGCACGCGTCATCCTGGTGGGCTAGCTGGGGCTATACAAAGGCACAGCTCAGTGTGTGATCTTGATGATGACTTTGATTTATGACTTCATGCACCTCCAGACAATACAGGGTCAGGAGCACAGACAAGGGTGAGAGTTGCAGCTTCGCCACTTCCTGATTCTTTTATAACTTCTGAATCTGTTTCCCTGCCTATAAAATGGAGGGATAATCGTTGTACCTGCCTCAGAGTGGCTGTGAGATTAGGGTATGTGATGTATGTGAAGTGCTCGCTGCAGGGGCTAGCATGTGATACGTGCTCAGTAGTAAGAGTGATTCTAGAACCGTGGACTCTGCTTGGTTGTCCTCTCTTTCCTTGGCTGCTTAACCACCTCTTGGGAATCCAAGATGGCTGAAAAGAGGTAGCCCTGCTTTGGGGGGCATTTGGTCTTTGGCAGCCGGTTCACGTGGTGCTGTTGCTCACGGCCTTTCCCGTGATACTGGGATGTCTGGACTGAAAGGGAAGGAGGCTGGGTACCCTGTCCTGACACCATCTGAGGGACGCACATGCGGGCACCCAGGCATGTGAGTGCAGAGGACCGTGACCATTCTAGCACTTGTGTGGTGGAGAGCCTTGTTGGTTTCTGATCGTTCTTTTATCACAGGATTGTCCTGGGCTATAGGTGACATTGAACATTAGGCATCTTCTTCTGAGCTGAACTTGCAGATTATAGTATCATACAGTGCCTCGTTCTCCACCGGACCGAGTGTTCAGGTGTTATTATCATTCTACCGTATGAGCTAGATGTATACTGTATATAATAAAATGTAGTGTTTATAGTCCGTACACACTGGCATTGCTTATTAAGAGTATTGATGGTATGACTTTGATGATTATGGGTAAGCTTATCTGGATTAATAATTATTTTTAATCTCACATGCTGAGAATAGTAAAGCTAATGGTGTATACGAATGATAATATATTTTACCAAAATCTGTGGTCACGTGAAATTTGTGTTTAATCTGTGTAAATGCTGTATCCAGAGGAAAATATATAGGAACAAAAGAAGTCTTATCACAGAAAGTAGGTTATTGGTGACCAGGCCCTTGGGGAGAGGGGCAGGGCAAGGAGGAAGGTGCGGGACTGCTCTGGGTGATAGAGGGGCTGTCTGCAGGGTGATGAAGCCTTCCTGGGTGTCTTCCTTGGCGGCCTCTTTCCAGCAGCCCTGACGTTGCTGTCATGTGTGACCTCCAGTACACACAGATACAGAGGTTCTCTTTTCTAAGAAAAAAATTACCGAGATAATTTATATATCAAAATTCACCCATTTTAAGTGTATAATTCAAAGATTTTTAGTAAATTTATGAAGTTATGAAGTCATTATTGTAATTCAGTTTTAGAACATCTTCATTACTCTGATAAGATTCCTGTTCGGGGATTTTGTTTCTTTTTTTAAATGATATCACACTTAAAAGTTGCATAGATGGCACAGAGAATTACTGTGTGCTTTGCACTCAGATTCCCCAAATGTTAACTTTTTACTGCATTTGAATGCAGAGATTTGTTCCCCAATTCATTTTTTAAATTGTATTGTTTCTCATTACCATGTATCCCCCTTAAACCCTCTCCCACCACCACAGCATGCCCCTCCCCTCACGAGATTTTTTGAATAGTGATGATCCGTGCACTTGAAAAGAGGCATCATTCAACTTGACTTCCCACTACACCCTTCCTTGGTAGTTGGAGGTGCTCTTCTGGCAGGTTGAGAAGGTGCTTTGGAAGGTGATTAAGACTTAAAGAGTTATCTTGTCAACTCTCCCCAGAGGGTCCGCTGCTGGGCGGGGGCTGAGGTTGGCGTTAGAGGATGAGAAATAGGGCCAGAATCAAACCTTCCATTTCTGGGCACTGTGATTTTAGTCTGGCTTTTCAGAAAACCAGTGAATGTGTTCCCTCATGAGAGAGCTGGATTTAGATGCCTGATAGACAAAGAGAGACAGGCTAGTCAACATTAGACCAAGAAGCAATGTAGCCTGGGGAAAGGGGAACAAACACCACTGGCCTGACAATCTTTTTGTAAGACAGTGGTTCTTAAAAGTGGGTGGAGAGAATGGGGAGGCAATTTTGACCGCCTTTTCTCTCCTCCCCAACCACTGGACATTTAGATATGTCCTGAGACATTTTTGGTTTTTCGTGCTGGCATCTAGTGGGTAGAAGCCAGGGATGACGCTAAACATCCTACTATGCCCAGGACAGCTGCATAATGAAAGATTATTGCGCCCAAAATGTCGGTAGTACTGAGGTTGAGAAACCGTGATATAAGGGGACAAAAGATGTGGTTAGCCAAAGACAGGATGACTCAGCTTGCCACGCGCTGTCTCTTAATGAAGCATCTTTCTCCTTGCCTTCCTTCTAGTCCCAGCAGGGTGGTGAGTGGTGAGTGGTGTTAGGAGGGCAGGGAGAGTGCAGACCGCCTCCTGCTCACCCTTTAGACTTCAGTCACAGCTTAGCTTTGGAGTAGGAGCTGCAGAATGGGACCCATGTGATGTGTGGACCAGATTTTTTAGAATCTGCCTAAGGTATTCTGTTATCCAGCAGACATACCTGTTGGATATGAAGGGTGTGGAGTCAGCAGATTACACATTTGGTAGGAGTTACTGGAAAAACCAAACAAGTTGTGATTTCCCTAAACAGATATACTCAACATGTCAGATAGTTTTCCAGGGAATATTTAAAATGTGGGTGCTGACCTTTCATACGAAGTCAACATATTTCTTTGGAAGGATAGACACTATTTCATTCAAGAGTTTATGTGGATTCACTAACCTGGTTGTAGTCACATTATAGTGAAGCTTCAAAAAGAAAAAGGGATGAGAAGTAATTCTTTACATCAATACAGAGACCTTCCTACCTGATTTAGAGATCTAAAACTCCTCAACAGCCCTGGCTGGTATGGCTTGGTTGGAGCATTGTGCCATAGACCAAAAGGTTATGGATTCGATCCCCAGCCAGGGCATATACCCTGATTGCGGGTCTGGACCCATATGAGAAGGCCACCAACTGATGTTTCTAACATCGATGTTGTCTCTCTCTCTCTCTGTCTCTATCTCTCAGCAATGAAGAGAAATGTCCTCAGGTGAGGATAAAAATAAAATAAAACTCAATATACTACCATTTTAAATGAAAACATTTCAAGAAAAATACTGAGAATTTACATCCCACTCTTAGGAAACGGCACTATGGTTTTCTTAGTACCCATATTAGTGTTTGGAGTACTTTACAACTGTCTCCAACTAGAGAAATCTCAGAATAAAGCAACAGAATATGCCTAATAAGCAGCCATACATAACCTTAAAAAAATGTGGGTGCAGATTTTCAAAGCCTTTTGTGTTCCAAAGCCCGTTCTTGCCCGTAAGATTTCTTTTGAGAAATCAGCTGACAGTCTGATGGGCACTCCTTTGTAGCTGTCTCCTCTTTTCTTGCTGCTTTTAAGATTCCCTCCTTATCTTCAATCTTGGGTAATGGAATTATAATGTGCCTTGTGTGCTTCCTTGGGTCCAACTTCTTTGGGTCTCTCTGAGCTTCTTGGACTTCCTGGAAATCTATGTCCTTTGCCAGGTTAGGGAAGTTCTCCTTTGTTATTTTTTCCGATGAGTTTTCAATTTCTTGCTCTCCTCGTCTCCTTCTGACACCCCTATGATTTGGATGTTGGGATGTTTAAAGTTGTCCTGGAGGTTCCTAAGCCTCTCCTCATTTTTTTTTGAATTCTTGTTTCTTCATTCTGTTCTGTTTGAATGTTTATTTCTTCCTTCTGGTCCACACCGTTGACTTAAGTCCCAGTTTCTTTCCCTTGACTGTTGGTTCCTTATACATTTTCCTTTATTTCACTTTGCATAGCCCTCACTTCTTCCTCTATTTTGTGACCAAACTCAACCATTTCTGTGGCATCTTGACTACCAGTGTTTTGAACTCTGCATCTAATAGGTTGACTGTCTCTTCACCGTTTAGTTGTATTTTTTCTGAAGCTTTGACCTGTTCTTTCATTTGGGCCATTTTTTTTTTTTTGTCTTGGCATTCCTGTCATGTAGTAAGGGGCGGAGCCTTAGGTGTTCACCAGGGCTGGGCAACCCTAGTCACTATGCTGTGATGCTGTATGTGGGGGAGGGGTCTGAGAGGGAGCAATGCCACTTGTTCTGCTCTCTTCCTATTTGCAGTCACTTCCCCCACTACCCACAAGGAAATTGGGCCCTTCTGGTGCTGATTCCCAGGTGGGTGGGCTTATGTATGTTCTAGGACCCTGTGGCTCTCTCCAACGAGCTCTCCTGTGAGGCTGGGAGTTTCTCCCACTGCTGCCTCAACCCCCACAGGTATTTTCAATCAGAGGTTTGAGGCTTTATTTCCCCACGCTGGAACCCTGGGTTGCATGGTCTGTCTCGCTCCCGAGCTGTTCCTCCTGGTTTATCCGCATGTGGGTATGGGACCACATGGTCCTGCAGCTGCCGCAAGTCCTCACCGCACGTCCTCTCCGCACGACTGCCCGGCTCTGCCCCTCCTACCGGTCTGGATGAATGTTTCTTTAACTCCTTGGTTGTTGGACTTCCATACAGTTCGATTTTCTGGCAGTTCTGGTTTTCTTTTTTTTTAACTTTTTGTTGTCCTTCTTTTGGTTGTGCGAGGAGGCACAGTGTG
Source organism: Macrotus californicus (assembly GCA_007922815.1). Taxonomy (NCBI): domain Eukaryota; kingdom Metazoa; phylum Chordata; class Mammalia; order Chiroptera; family Phyllostomidae; genus Macrotus; species Macrotus californicus. The sequence continues at coordinate 66,279 of VMDR010001527.1, read as the reverse complement.
TCTACCTACGCCTCCATCTTGCCTAGAAGTCGATTGTTAAACCTTATTTGTAACTCCTTTTGTTAACAGTGAAAATCTTAGCCCTCATCATCCATAATATATTTAATTATGTGCTTAGTCCTAGAATATATACAAAGAGGTGTCAGAATTGTTCATTCATACCCCTGTGAAAAACTGTGTGATTGGTATTCATTCTACTATAGAAAATGAGGAAAACACAGGTTAAAAGGAAAAGTACCTGCTGTTGTTATTTTTTAATTAATGGATATTCTTTCTTTTAAATAGACTTTGTATTTTTAGAGCAGTTTTAAGTTTACCAAAAAAGAAATTAAGCAGAAAATACAGAGAATTCCCATATACCTACCCCATCTGTACCACTGCACTCAGCTTTCCACACCGTCTAGTGTGGTGTCTGTCACAATCAGTGAATCCGTATTGAGACCTCGTTATCAACCAAAGTCAGTAGTTTGCATGAGGCTTCACTCTTAGTGTTGTACGTTCTTTGGCTTTGGGCGAAGTTATAATGACATGCACATATAATGGCAGTGTAGTGTCATGCAGAGTAGTTTCACTGCCCTAAACATCCTCTGTGCTCCACTATTCATCTTTTCTCCCCCCCAGCCCCTAGTGGTCACTGATCTTTCTACAGTCTCCATAGCTTTTGTCCAGAATGTCATATAGTTGGAATCATACAGTATGTAGTCTTTTCAGATTGGCTTCTGCAACATGGTAATATGCATTTAATAGTGACTGGCTTCTTTCAGTTAGTACAATAATATGCATTTAAGGTTCCTCCTTGTCTTTGCACAGCTTTTTGTTCTTTTCTCCCTCTCTCTGTTTAAACCTTTAAATAGTGTTCTATTGTCTCAATGGACTAGTTTATTTACCCATTATCCTACTGAATAACATCTTGGTTGCTTCCAAATTTTGGCAATTATGAATAAGGCTGCTATAAAATACATCTATGTGTGGGTTTTTGTCTGGACATAAGTTTTCAACTTCTTTGGGTAAATACCAAGGAGCGTGATTGCTGGATTGCATGGTAAGAAGAGTATGTTCAGTTTTGAAAGAAATGCCAGACTGTCTTCCGAAGTAGCTGCACCACTTTGCACCCCCACAGCAATGAGTGGGAGTTCCTGCTGCTGCACATGCCCATCAGCGTTCAGTGTTGTCGGTGGGCTGGGATTTGGGCCACTCCAATAGGAGTGTAGTGGTCTTGTTGTTTTAATTTGCACTTTGTTAGTGACATGTATTTGCCAACTGTAGGGTTTTCTTCCCCCTTATATTCTTTATGAAATTAAAAAGGTTCCTATCTGTTCCTAGTTTGCTGAATGGGTGTTGGATTTTGTCAAATGCTTTTTTTTCTCCATCTATTGATAAAATCATGATTTTGTTTTCTTTAGCCTGTTGATGTGATGGGTAACATTAATTGATTTTTGAAAGTTGAGCCATGCTTGCATACCTGAAGTAAATCTCAGTTGCTTAATGTATGTAATTCTTTTAATATATTGTTAAATTCAGTTTGCTAATATTTTGTTGAAGATTTTTACATCTATGTTCATAGGAGATATTGGTCTGTAGTTGTTTTCTTGTAACATCTTTGTCTGATTTTAGTATTAGGATGATACCTGCCTCATAGAATGAGTTAGGAACTGTTCCCTCTATCTAGTTTTTAGAAGAGATTGTAGAAAATTTGTGCAATTGCTTTGTTCATTGTTTAGTGGGCTTAATTGGTGCACCAATCTGAGCCTGGTGCTTTCAGTTTTGGAAGATTATTAATTATGGCTCCAATTTTTAAAAATCGGCACAGTCCTGTCTGTACTGGCCTTTTCTTCTTGTGTGAGCTTCGGCAGAGTTGTTTCTCTAAGAATTGGTCCTTTTTATCTAGGCTGTCGAGTTCGTGGGTGTGGAATTGTTCATAATCTTATCTTTTTAGTGTTCTTAAAATCAGTAGTGATGGCCCCTGTTTTGTTTTTGATGTTAGTACTGTATATTTGCTTTTTTTTCTTTGCTATCTGTAATGCTCCGTAGCATGTTTTACCATGACTTAACTAGTTCTTCATGTAACATTTTGCGGTTATTTTGTTGAACAATGCTGTGATGAATATCCTTGTAGAGACCCTTAATTACTTCAAGTTAATTCCTCCAGGTAAACTTGACAAATTAAGTGGTAAGCATATTTTATGACTTCATAAATACAGTTAAATTGCCATCCAGAAATTTCCCAGTTTATCCCTTTAACAGCAGTGTTTGGGAGTGCCTGTTTTGCCCGCGTCCCAACCAGTGCCGAGTGTCAGTAACAAAGTGCTTGTACTGGGTGGTACATGGATGTTATCGTAGTCTCTAATTTTCTGTGTGTTTAAAATATTTCATAATTTTAAAAAGTATGTTGCTGGCATAGCAAAGAAGGGAATGATTTAATATTCCTTTAGTTTATTAGTGTGATAGAACATTTTTATATTTGATTACTGGTTATTTGCATTTCTTTTGTAAATTATTGATTCTTTTTTTAATTTCAAACTCATTTATTAGTGTACCATTCGATCTTAAAAAAAAAAAAAAAGGCAGCTCCAAAGATAGTCTTATACCATTCTTTAAAAAGGAAACTTCCTTTTAACTTTACACCCACCCCACACCCCAGTTTCACAACATATCATTTAATTGTCTTGGTCATGGACATTTCCATGATTCTTGATAAATATTCAGTGATAAGTGAAAAAGCAGGACATCTTATTTATTACCCTGTATAGTATTAAGGTAGATACATGTAAGATATCTGTTAGACTTTTTGAAATGTTGAAAATAAGTATGTTACCATGATATGAGGTGAGTTTTCCCAAGAATTTATTCCTCAGAAAAGAGAGAATCTTTGTCTTTTTAAAAAGGTCTCATAAAGTATTTGTTGTTGTTGGGTATTTCCTCAATTACTTCTCTCTAGACACAAAGTACCATATTTTGCCATGTATAATGTGCTCCCATGTATTATGTGCACCCATGCTTTGTGCACATTATACACAGGATTATTATACCGATGGTGTGTATTCATTATACCCAGGAATAATGCTTATACTTATTTTGCCTCAAAAATTTGGGCAAAAAGTGTGCATTATACATGGTAAAATATGGTATTATTTGAAGCCGATGTGTTTGTCATTGACTAATAGAGGTCAACTAACAGGATCTTGGGTTTTTTTTAAAGATTTTATTTATTTATTTTTAGACAGAGGGCAAGGGAGGGAGAAACATCAATGTGTGGTTGCCTCTCGCACGCCCCCTACTGGGGCCTGGCCTGCAACCCAGGCATGTGCCCTGACTGGGAATCAAACCGAAGACCCTTTGGTTTGCAGGCCGGCACTCAATCCACTGAGCCACAGCAGCCAGGCTGTTTGTTTTTTGTTTTTTGTTTGTTTGTTTTTTAGGAGGTAGAGAATTTTAACATATTTTCAGTGATTATTCTAGGGTTATAATCTCATAAATAAAAAGATAACATTTTTAATAAAACAAGTATTCAAATTCACTTACAGGACCAATGAAAGAAGTGACTATTGTAATTTTATGCCAAGAGGTACTTTTGACTTATGATAAACTTCCTAAGTTTACAACATATTCACACATTCAAAATGTGGTATATCTGAAGCAACTTTGTTGCAATTAAAATGATATCCTTTGGGAAATTGCTAGATCATCTAAAATGGCCTTATTGGTTATGGAAATGTATGTAGCATGTAAAGAGCTTGAATAAAATAGAAGTATACAAATGGAAAGGGCAGTGTTTCTAAATCATTATTTTTCCCCCTTTTTTGGGAGGGGACTATTGCATACATTTAGAAAATAACACAGATCATAAATGTACTGTTTAGTGAATTATCACCAATTGAAAAACCTGTTGTCTTAGCTTGGGCTGCTACAACAAAATACCTTAGACAGGGTGGCTTAAACAGTAGAAATTTATTTCTCACAGTTCTGGAGGCTGGAAATTCCAAGATGAAGGTAGAAGGTAGCCCATTTGTTTCCATATGCGGACCCTCTCCCTGGTTGGTAGAGGCTGCCTTCGTGCTGTATCCTCACACGGTGGAGAACAAGGTCATGTCTGTCTCTCTGTAGGGCACTAGTCCTCTCATGAGGACTCTGCCACCACCCAGGTTAGTAAACAAACTCTGCTCCACATGCGGAAGCCCCTCCTGCTGCTGTTGCTCAGTATCCTTTCCACTCTTCCCAGAGGTTGTCACTGTCCTAGTTCGAACCTGGAGAGTCCTTTGACTTGCTATGGAATCACACAGGATGCATTTTTCTACCTGACTTTTATATGTAGTAATATTTTTGAAATTCATCTGGAGTGTAAATAGGATGTGTTTGTTTCATTGTTGCACAGTCTTCTGTTACACGAATATATGTATCACAATGTGTTATTCATTAGTTCCACTACCAAAGGAAATGTTGGTTTTTTTCCCATTTGGGGCTATTTCAAAGTTGTTATTTCTCTTGGTGAACAGGTGTACTCCTTCTGGTAGTGTATGCCCATGAGTGGACTTGCTGGATGTTGTGTCTTCAGTCTGTCACCTGGTAGTTTAAACTCGCGGTGATTGCTTCCAAGATGCGAGCATTCAGTAGCCGTCGATCCCCTAGTCCAGCCGTCCCTTGCTGTGGTTTCGCTCCCACTCATTTCAGTAACCCGTGGTCTGGAAACATTAAAACACCAGAAGTAAACAGGCCTTAAGTTTTAAACTGTGCGCGGCTCTGCTCAGTGCGACGAAATCCCATGCCACCCCACTCTGTTCCACCTGGGACCGTGAGTCCTCCCTTTGTCCAGTGTCTGCGCTGTGTGCCCCGCCTGCCCATTCGTCTCTTAGTGGCTGTCTTGGTGATCAGATGGACTGTTGCGACAGTGAAGTGCTTGTGTTCAAGTTAGCCTTATTTTACATCGTAATGCCACATTCACATACCTTTCATCACAGTAGGTGGTTAGAGTCACTCTATTTTGTTATTATTGTTATCAATCCCTTACTGTGCCTAATTTATAAATTAAACTTTGCCATGGGTATGTGTATAGGAAAAACCGTAAAACATAGAGGGTTCGGTACACCTACAGTTGCAGGCATCCCCTAGGGGCCCTGGAATGTACCCTACAGATAAGGAGGACTCCTATATGTTTATGTGTCTGCCAGTGTATAGGTATTGGGGGTACAGTCATAATTAAGACCTCATTATTTTCTTAAATGTCAAGACTAATTAATAAATTAAGTGTAAGTAGGTAGACATTTGACTAATTATGTTCCTATCCTTAAAAGTTTATTTATTCAAGGTTGGGCAAATTGCTTTTTGGCCATCTTTTTGTTGGGAAAATGGCTGTTCCCTGCTAATTAGAGTGCGCTGGTTTTCGTTTATAGTCGTCGGGAACCAGGGCTTTGGCAGGAACTGGGGTGTGCTGAGGAGGGTGAGTGTGGCTGTGGTGTGCACGGTTAGAGGGGGAAAGGCTGGAGAGGCTGTGGGGTGGGCCAGAGTACGGCAGAGAGGGAAGAATGGAATAACTGAATCTCTTGGTTCTGGCAATAGTCTTCCAGCCCTGAAAGCTTCTTGGTGGTTGTTTTGTTTTCTTTGTTTTAATAGAGGTATGATTCACATACCATAAAATTCACCCTTTCAAAGTGTATAATTTAGTGGTTTTTAGTATATTCACAAGGCTATACAACCATCACCACTACTTCCTGAACGTTTCCATCACCCGAAAAACAAACCCTGTACCCTTTAGTAGTCACGCCCCTGTCCCTGCACCCTCCTTCACATCCTCTAAGCGTCCACTAATCTACTTTCAGTCTGTAGGTTTGCCTGCTGGAGATGTTTCATGTAAATGTGATCATACACTGTAAGCTCCTTTTACTTAGAACAAGGTTTAAGTTATCTATGTTATACTATGAATCAGTACTTCATTGATTTTTATGGCTGAATATTCCATTGTATGTGTATAGCACATTTTCTTTACTCATTACTTAGTTGATGGCATGGATTATTTCCACATTTGGCTGTTGTGAATAATGCTGCCATGTACATTCTTGTACAGATTTTTGCGTAGACGTGTTCTCAGTTGTCTTAGGTAAATACGGCATCTAAAAGTGACAATGCTAAAGCTTTTGTTTTTTTCAGGAGCATTCTCCAAATGGATAGCCCATATTGGGATATTCATAGTTCCAATGGCCAGGTTCCTGTTCTGTTTTGGTTGCTTTGGGCATTCACATTGCCATTTTAATCCCCCTTGGGCTGGGGCAGGGGCTGTTATTTGACCAGATGCCTCAGGGCACTTGCTGCCCTGAACACGAGTCAGTCTTTGTTATTTGGGTTTTGAGCATATCCAGGATTTGCACTTGGCGCTTGAACAGCTAACTTTCTTCTTCCATTCCTTACAGCACAGGTGGCAAACACAAGGCCCGGATTCAGCCCTCCACCTTATTTTATCCGGCCCAGCACCTTGTTTCTACCCGGCGGCAGTGCTGAGCTCCTGGCCCCTAGTTAAGGAGTAGTTCCATTTACACAGCCCTAGGTTACATTTGGCCCTTTAAAGGCAACCACGAGGCTGATGTGGCCCCCGGTTAAAATGAGTCTGACAGCCCTGCTCTAGGGTTTGGTAACAGTGGGTATTGGACAGAGGGGCAAAAGAGAGGGCAGATTCCACGGCCACTCAGAGGTTAGAAGAATGGCCGCACCCTGAACAGAAATAAAGCATGTGGGAAGGGAAGGCATTCGGGAAGAAGGGGACGAGGATGACTGTGTCGGATGTTTAGTGTAAGGTGACGACGGCAGGGCCTTTCGGTAACCGTTAGAGATAAAGGACTGGAGTTTGGCAGAAAACCATGAGGCTTTTTGTTGTCCTTTTTTATACCTTCTGTTCTACTACGTACCTAGTTATTCTGTAGCTTTCTCTATTTCATAACCTATATCTTTTGCACAAATTATCTACCTCTACCTATCACCAGTAATTTCCAAAAGCATCTATCTGTATCAGTTAGGGTTAGATTCAGCTGTGAGTGACAGAACACTAAAAATAACAGTGGCTTAAAAAAGTTCATTTCTTTATGAATGAAGTAAGTCGCCCAGGCTTTCTTAGGTTGATGCCATGAACATCAGGGACCTGGACCCTTTCAGTCCTCAACACATGACTTCCACCTCCTTGTCCAAGGTGGCTGCTGAGTGTCAGCCATCACTCTGACTTGCCAGCCAATGGGAAAGAAAAAGGGATGAAAGTGGACTTGGCTCTCCCTTTAAGAATACTTCCTGGGTTTGGCAAGCACTATTTACTCTTATGTCCAGTTAATTAGAATTTAATCATAGCCACACTGAAACTGCAGGGAGGGCTGGGAGACTCTTTTATTCTAGGCAGCATTGTGCCCACTTAGGCTCAGCCTTCCTTCCAAGGAAAAGGAAGCAGATAGGCATTGGTGACTACTCAGAAGGAGTCTCTTAATTTTCCAGGTTAAGAACCAGGTTCTAAATTCTTTCAGGTTATAGAACTTATTTCTCCAAACCTAAATTATCCTTATAATAATAAAATATAATCAACAGCCCTGACTGGTGTGGTTCAGTGGATAGAGGGCTGGCCTGCGAACCAAAAGGTTGCCAGTTAGATTCCCAGTCCAGGCACCTGCCTGGGTTGCGGGCCAGGTCCCCAGTTGGAGGCGTGTGAGAGGCAACCTATCCATGTATCTCTCACACATCAATGTTTCTCTCCCTCTTTTTCTCCTTCCCTTCTCCTCTCTCTAAAAATAAATAAATAAAATCTTTAAAATATATATAATAAATAATAAAATTAAAATGTGCACTTCTGTTTTTATGCCGTTTAAAATGACACGTGGAATGATGAGTAATGGCTCAGGCATGTGCTGTGGAAAAGACCAGCACTGGTGTCAGTGTCCGAAGCTTGAACACAAGAGCAATGCATTCAGAAGCTAGAACGGTTACAGAGCGATCGAGGCCATGTTTTTCCTGGGCCGGTTGGGATGCAGTTTTTCTGCATGAGTTGTTCTAAATCCCATTACATGTAAACACAGAAGATTTATGGGGGGCGGAAGTCGGATGTCTCCTGTCTGAAAGCACCTGCATTTCTGTAGGCTTCTCTTAGCAAGAAGAATGTATCTTGATCTTACTTATTTCTCTACTCTCTCACTTCTCTTAAGTGTGGTTTATCATTTTCTTCTCTCTGGGTCACACCCAGCTTTGTCCATTGTACGTGCAGCTCACAGTGCACTTGATCCCCGAACTGTCGGTGAGCTGTTAACACAGTGACTTGTCTCTCTTGCATCCTTCCCATTCTGTGTGTTTCCTGGTGAGACTTTCAGATAGAGCTGTGTACATCTTACTTGTTTAAAAGTGTACGTGTTTATTGTCCTCATGCTCTAAAGCATAATCTCCATGAGAGCACTGCTAAGCCCCCCCCATGCCTAATCAGCTGAGAGAACATATTGGTTATTGAGTAGAGAATACATACCCTGCCCTGGCTGGTGTGGCTCGGTGGATTGAGTGCCAGCCTGCACACTGAAGTGGCGCCAGTGCGATTCTTGGTTAGGGTGCATATTTGGGCTGCAGGCCAAGTCCCTGGCTGGGGGCGAGAAAGAGGCAATTGATCAATGTTTCCCCCACACATCGATGTTTCTCTCCTTCTCTTTCTCCCTCCCTTCCCCTCTCTAAAAAGTAAGTAAAATCTTTAATAAAACAAAAAAAATACACATCCTGTTCTGGCTAGTGATTTTGAGGGATGAGGAGGTGGTAGGGAAACAGATAAAGACGTTTTTAAATCTGTAAAACTCCAGAAGTCTTCCCACAAGAAGAAGTAATCTCAGTACATTGGATCGCAGTCGTCATGCGAGAAGCCAGTTGTGTGTTACAATGTCAACCTTCTTCCGGAGCCTCCAGTTGCCTTGCACTGCCTGACACACAGTCTTTCCGCAGGACAGAACACAGAGTTCAAATTATCTTGGGGAACCTGGACATGTAGTCTTTCTTATAACGGAAACTTCAGGTGCTTCCTCATACTGCTCAAGGCCCTCCCTTTTTAAATGTATTTTTCTCAGTTTTTCTTATAAATAGAAGTTTTCAGTTATATGATCACTTATTTTGGCTGGTTTGATAACCTTCAAACAAATATAAGGGATGCCTTTTAATACACTAGATGGTCCGAGGGAGTTTAAAGACACCTGAAGAGTAAGTCTGTGTTAGGCTTCTGGGGCATGTAGTCCTGATCGGGAGGGTTTCTGGGTGCTATGGGCTATGCCTCTGTGGCACTCGGCAGCAACGCCAGTTGGAGTAGGAGGCCTCTTGGCTTTGTCTTCTCCTAAACTCTCAGATTACCAGAGATTTTAAGATTTTATTTATTTATTTTTAGAGAAAATGGAAGGGAGGGAGAAAGACAGGGTGAGAAACATCAGTGTGTGAGAGAAACATTGATTGGTTTCCTTCTGCCCACACCCTGACTGGGGATGGAATCCCAACCCAGGCATGTGCCGTGACCATGAGTTGAACCAGCGACCTTTTGCTCTGCGGGATGATGCCCAACCTACTGAGCCACACCGGTCAGGGCACCACCGCTCATTTTTAATAGAGGTTGAAGTTTGATAATTCTGTGTTATTTCTAAGTGAGAATCAGTAGACCTAAAATGATTGGGGACCTAACCTCCTGGCCAGTGGGCCTTTGCTGGCTATAGGCTTCTGGCAGAGTGACATTGGGTCTGTAGCTTTTTGCTTAAGAAGAAAAGAGTGGGGGGTGGCTGCCTCCCTAACATGGTGATTGACCAGTGTGTGTTCAGAAGTCTGGTGGCTCTGTGTTTTACTCATCTTCTCAGGGTGCTGTTTCTGTAGAAAGGATGTCAGCGGGATCCTCTGAAATGTCTGGGCAAGGCCATGGAAGCTAGAGAGGCTAATAGAGACAGCCTTTAAGAGAGCTACGGTTCTGGGGTGGGAGGTCGTAGATAAAGAGCCAGTAGATGTGATCTCATTTCAATGGTGAGGCCAGAAGACTAGCTGCGGTGCTTTGGGGATGCCCGGCAAACACACTGCAGCCTTTGTGGGGGGCTCAGCAGTGTGGCCTGTGTAGTGTGGTAGGACTTGTGGGTGTCATCTGCTCTCTCGGCTGTTCCTGCCACCTCCCGCCATCAGCTTTATAAGAGAAAGAAAAAAGAGAAATGGTTTGCTTACATTTTTCAATAAAGACAGCAAAATAAGAAGCTGTACATTTTCCATGCTGATTTCAGAAATTGCCTTCTACTACAGTGACTTGATTTAGAGACCTAGACAATGAAGCACCCCTATGTGTCGAATTTAGGGTCTACTTTTTCTAGAAGAAAAGAGCCAAGGGAGCTAGAACAATAGTCATCTCAGATATGAAAGAGTGTCATAGAGCTACATTCAACTCTGGGAAAAAGTGGTCCTAAGTGCAATGGAGGGAGCCTGTCTCTTAACTGGGACTAAAAACTCCGCCCTGTGTGCCCCACAGTTATTTCAGGGTTAACTGAGAAAATCTTTGGGGAAGAATAAGTGGTATCCTGTTTCTGCATTCTACTTTATGAGAACTTTGATTTCATTACTGTGTGATTGAAACCAACTGAGAAGGAGAAATAAAATTAAATGGAGGTTACAGAAACCTGAACTCTGAAGGGACTTCTGCGGGTTATCTGTAAGATATGTTCAAGTGGCATCTTCTACTCCCACTAAGAATTAGGCCACATCTTTGTTGGGAAATGAATTTTTTAGTTACAAGGGAAATCTTAACTAGACTGAGGTCCTTGTAAGCATTGAATGAAACGTTGCTCAAAAACATGAAGTTAACTGAAAGTTTTAAAGGTATTTGCATTTTAGTGCTTCACAGTTGTTCAGTTGTTCTCCGTGCTAATCACTGGAGCTCGTAAGTCGCTTCTCTATAGTAAACTGTTTGCGGGGAAGGAATTCGCTGAGCGCCCCTCCCCCCTGGCAGCCTCTCTCAGTCTCTGTGGTAGAGCCTCATCTCCTCAAAGGAGAGAGAAGACTTGGCTGTTTTGATTATTTACTTATCTGCTTACTCATTTATTTATGTGTTTGCTGATATTTTCCCTCTTTGTTTTTGACTCAAGTGACTCTTAAAATGGGAGAATCATGTGGATCCCTGAGTAGACAAGTCTGTGTGTCCTAAGTCTAGGCTTCAGTTAATGAAATTAACTCTAACACTGCAGATCACTGATATTCCATCATTATGACAAGAGGCCTTTTCTGGAGGAATTGGGGTCTTACTTTAAAATACACACAAGCCTGGCAGGGAGTGGGGGTGGAGTGGGTAGAATAGACTCTCAGCAGCAGATGCCTTCAGAATAATGAAGTCGCTGTGTGTCCGAGCCTGGTCTAGAGTGTATTGTGTTCCTGGATCAGAGTTCAGCTTGAGACTCTGACTTTGGCCAGCTCTGGGCCTGGTGGGTGGGGCTCCATGAAACACAGGCCAGCCATATATTTTTTAAGATTTTATTTATTTTTTAGACTGAGGGAAGAGAGGGAGAGAAACATTGATGTGCAAAAGAAACATGGATCAGCTGCCTCTCACACACCCCCAAGTGGGGACCTGGCTCACAACCCAGGCATGTGCCCTGGCTGGGAATTGAACTGGTGACCCTTTGGTTAGCAAGCCAGCGTTCAATCCACTGAGCCACACCAGCCAGGGCCAGACCAGCCATATTGCTTCAGAGAACACAAGTAAGGTTTTAGCTAGATGCTAGTCGTGCCCTCTTAGGATACAGATAAACTGGTCAGGTAATGAAAAATGCTAAGGAGGATTTTAGAAAATGTTTTTGTTGTATTTTCATCTGGACAAGAAAAGATATCTCAAGATAAATAGCAGCCCAAGAAGGCAGTATCTTCTTGCCCATCCACCTTAAGTTGGACCCTAAAGTTGGGTTCTGTTTCCAGCAGAGATCCCTTTAGGGCCTCATGTCCTAGCTGCTTAGAGGACAACTCAGATCCTGTTGGGTGAAAGGCCAGGCTGGGCAAAGGGTACGGAGGTCAGTGGACAGGGCTACTGAGTTGTCACAGAGCACCCTGTGTGCTTCCCTCAGGGTTTCCAGCCTCTATGTCCCCCCTTCCTCTTTCTCCTCCTTTCCTCTCTCTGTCTCATTTTGGATTTGGCCTTTGGGAATACTGAGTTTTACAAAATGTTTGAAATGTAGCATATCGTTGCTCCAGAAAGAATGAGCCTGGTTGCTTCCCAAAAGATTTCTATTAAAACTACTCTTTTATCCTAAGAGGAATGACACATCCATTTTAAACCCCCTGATTTGTTCCTCTTGCTTTATTTTTCTCTGTCACAGCTGTTGAGGCTCCTGGTAGCAGCTACTTACTAGCGGCGGCACAGCGCCTGAAGTGATTGTAGGTGCTTCAAGAACAGAAAGGCCACCTTGAGCAGGCCAGTTTAGGGGTTGACAAAGCTATCAAGAAGCAAAGTCTTTTTTTTTTTTTTTTTTAAGATTTTATTTACTTTTATAGACAGGGGAAGGGAGGGAGAAAGAGAGGGAGAAAAGCATCAATTGGTTGCCTCGAATACATACCCTGACTGGGGACCCAACCAGCAACTAGGCATGTGCCCTGACCTGTGACCTTTTGCTCTGTGGGACATTGCCCAACCAACTGAGCCACACCTGTCTGGGCAAAAAGCTAAGTCTCTTTATGGTAATCTCTCTAAAAACTTCCTATGGGTCCATTGCTTGTGAATTTCTTTAGATTTTACGTGGTGCATCTTTTTATCAGAAGCCACCTCTTTGGTGGGACAAGTATCATGAGTTGGCCGACTCCCTGGAAGTTTAAAAACAAAGCAAAACGGAAAAGCAAAGCTGACTTGTAGCCTCTGTGTATTGCTGATGTGCTCTGTGGCCTTTGGCAGTCTGTGCCGTGTATCTCAGCCGTACTTTCCCTTGTGGGAGTGAGTTTTATATATGTCCTGCTGGTGAGGATTGAGTATTGTAAAGAATGACTTTGCAGACTGATTGCTTTGTGAATGAAGATTACTATCTCTGATAAACAGTACCAGTAACCTGATTCTCCCATCCTGGGTCCGGAAGAAGCACAAACCTACAAGGAGGGATTGCTGATTTTTTGGTGTGAGTTGTATTCACAACGCTCACATACTTTCCCTGTCTTTTGATTCATTCTCTCCCACCTCTCCCTCCCACCCCGCCGTGCTTCAATAAGATGATCTGTTATGTCACCAGCAGCTGTACTCTCAGTACAGAGCTTAACTGTGACGTGCTTGTGTTGGAAATATTTAACAAAGATGCAAAGCTCCAGGCCAGAAATGTGTGTCCATTTTCTCTCATATCCACCCTGCCCCCAGCGCCAGTACCTTAGGAATCCGTGGGCTTGGTTATGAGCCAGTTTGAGCATAGGGTAGAGTCTCAGTTTGCTGACTCAAATCCTTCTCAAGGTTGACAGTCACAAAATGGGTTTATGAAATATCCAAGAGCAGCCGCCGAAAAGGGAAAGGGGAATGTGGACGTTGGTTGAACTCAGCAGCCCTCACACCCGGGTGTGCTCCTCCCCGGGGTCCCTGAGGTGGAGAGGAAGGACGTGCTTTGCTCTCAGGAGGACATTGTCTCTAGATTTCTGCAGCTTCACATTAAGACCCCTGGAGATATACCTAGGAACACCTGCATGTGACTTTGTCAGGTGAGGGCTTTGGGCTTGGGAGGAGTAGGCAGGTTTTCATCTAATTTAACCCTAATGTTACACTACTGAGAAAGGAGGTAGGTATCTTTGGTTTTACTTTGAAATAGATGGTCCCGCTTTAGGAGCCACACCTGGTTAATCAGACTCATGGATTTTATTGGTACCTTTGCTTTAGTAGCTTAATAAATGGCTCAAAAAGTCAAAGGATGAATAAAAAATCTAATGTGTGAAGATGGTAGGTAATAGACAAGCGGACAGCCAAAAAGGGCTGAAATCATCCTCCCCATTCGCTAACCAGCTCCCCACAGGTTTCTCCCCGAGGAGACACTGGCAGACCTGTGCCCTGCGAAGTCTGAAGAAGGGGCACGGCAGGGCCCGGGCAGGTACAGTGTATGTTAGACCTGAGCCCAGTGTGCTGGGCTGCCGGGGTGCCGTAGCCGCTGGGGAAGGAAAGCACCGGTGAACCCGGCCGTTCTCATTCAAGCTCTTCTGTGTCTGTTGGCTCGCACTAAAGCAACAGCGATGCTGACAGCACTTCGTACCTTTAGCAGTGGTCTCTCCGGCAGCCCTTCGTCTAGCCGTGTGCCAGTTGAAAAGAAAGGGCTGCTTTAGTTGTAGGGCTCCGAGGAATAAGAAGTCATTGCCTTGGTCAAAGTCGGTATGCCGACAAGCGCTTCTGGCAGAAGGGTTTCCCTGCCTTCCACAGAAGGTCACCCAGCGCCTGGACTGCATATCTGTTACCTGAGAAGGATAAAGTGCTCCTTGCCTTAGAAACTTCTGACTCTACTGATGCCTCCAAGTGGTGAAATCAGAATTTGCCATGGACTGTAACTCACAGTAGCGCCGTGTTCCAACAGCAGTACTCACCGTTCAAGTGGCAGCCCGCATGCTCTATGGGTGGGGTGGACGATGAGCCTGTGACAGTGGTACTCCCTCCAGAGCCACTGCACGGCGCATGTCAGTCTTCCGGGGATGGCTGGACCACTCGGTCTTTCATTCACAAGCGCTTACTAAGTCCCTTTTCTGTACCAGGTACTACACTTGGTACTGATAATAAAAGGCCAGGAAGATGTAGCCTGGACACTAAGAACTGTCCCAGCAATGGACACCTGACACCAAGTGCTGTCCTAAAGATGCAGGCTCTGACAGGCAGTGGCCGTCCCCGGGAAAGTGTAGTCTTTCAGTAGGGGCAAGGAGTGGTGAAGGAGCACTGCTGGCCCGCGGGTGAGGCGGAGCGTGTGGCTGTCTGGCCTGCCTCGCCTCGTCTGCTGCTGCCGGGCCTTGTCTGGCACAGAGGGCTTGAAGTGCATGCACTGAGCCTTCACTGTGTCCCCTGGTAAGCGCTTACATGTGTTAATTTACTTAATCGTCATAACCACCTTAAGAAGTAGGTACTGTTATCCCTGCTTTCCAGATGAGGAAACTGAAGTGCAAAGAGGTAAGGACCTTGCTGAAGGTCATGGAGAGGAAGCAGGATTTAAATTTATAGAACATGACCCAGAGACCCAGAGTTCTTTTTTTTTTTAATCCTTACTTAGGATACGTTTGCTGATTTTTAGAGAGAGACAAAGGGAAAGAGAAACATCCATCGGTTGCCTCCTGTATGCACCCCAGCTGGGGTTGAGCCTGCAGCCTAGTATGTGCCCTGACTGGGAATGGACCTGCAACCTTTTAGGTGCGTGGGACAATGCTCCAACCCACTGACCCACCCAGCCAGGGCCAGAGTCCATGTGTTTAAATCGTGCGATATACAGCCTCAGAGTGGAAAGATACTGTTTTGAGAGTAAAACTTGGCAGACAGCCATCGTCTCTGACCCTGCCTGCCTGCAGAGCTTTTCTCTTTCCTGGTTGGCTCCCACCCCAATACTGAGCAGGAGTTGGTGAATGGGGTAGGGGGTCCCTTCTCTGCGGCCCCAGCTGGGGACCTGGCTCTGCCTTTCACCAGCTAGGTGATCTTGCCTCTCTGACATGTTTCCTCATCTGTAAAGTGGAGATAATGTTACTTCCTGGGATCTTTTAGGGGATTAAATACAGTAATACTTGTGTACTTAACAGTGTCTGGCTCTGAATAAGCAGCTAATAAATGTTAGCAAATATTTATTATCATCGTCTCCAGCTTGAGATTAAGCCAGGAAACAATTTCTCAGAGACCAGATTCTAGGACCCAGGTAGGCAGGCGGTTTTCCTTTGGTTTTGACAAGACAATAATTTTATCCTATGTATTTTTCTTGACTCTTTCGGTGTGAAAAGCAGAGAGGTAAAGCATTATTTGACAGATGTATGGATTCAAGCAAGAAACTGAGGTCCAATTGCAAAGGAAGGCCTTGTATAACTCAGAGCCCTGTCTGAGGAGACACAGAGGACCCTAGCGGGCGGCCACTGAGCAGCGCAGGGGCTAGTTCCAGTCGCACCCTCGGTTAGTTCGCTCACACGTGTGGGGTGGGCCCTGTCAGTAGGCAGAGGTGTTTTTTCCTCAGCTTTATCTGCGGGTTAGTGTTCATTGAACAAAACTTACTTTTTCTTGATGTGAAATAGATTTCGTGACTTGTCCAAAGTGCAAAGACAAAGGGGCTCTGTAACTGCCGGCTTGCTGAGCCCCTCTCCCCCGTTCCTGTGCCAGACTTCCTTCCCCAGACTGCTTGTTTCCCAGTGGTTGGTTCTCAGGTCTCGTGGCGGCTCACTCTGTAGGCTCCAAGCCAGGGTGATGCTGCAGCCACTGCCACCGCCACTGCCACCAGCCATTCAGTTTCCTGGTGTAAGGATGTGACCTGCCGTGAAGCTTTCACCTCCCTCCTTTCTTCGTGTCTTCTGTGTTTGTACCTCTTTCTCCTGGTGCTTTTGCCACGCAGCCAGTGTTCCAAAGAAAGTTCCCAGGCACCAAAGTTACGGGCCCTCACCCTCTCCCAGGAGTCCGAGTTACCCTGCAAGAGAAGACCATTGCGAGGGCCCCTGGGCTTCTGCTACAGAAGGAAGGGTCTGGGGCTGTGCTGGCTCCTGAGCCGGACGGGGGACTTGCAGGGTGCTCGTCTGAGAGCGCACTGCCTGAGGTCTGGAGGAGTGGACTGGGCCTCACCTGCCCAAGGACAGCGCCCCAACCTGCAGAAGTGAAGGCCGAAGACTGATGCCACCTTCTCCCGCTCCCTTTCCCTAAGCTTGCGCTTGCTCTGCCGCACTGCCCCAAGTCTGTGGCTTAAAACAGCCACTTACTTCTATTGATGAATAAGCTCACCCCTTGTAAAATGTTTCAGCTTGGGGACTGGAAAGGCTGTCTGTGCCTTCCCGTCTCTCCGTTTCTCTGAGGGTTGATGTTGATGACTTCTGTCTTTGTCTTCACAGGGAACTCTGATGATCCGTGACAAAGAAGTCACCCTCGAGTATGTACCAAGTCCGGATTTTTGGTACTGCAAACGGGTAAGTGCCAAGAGTCCCTTTCCTCAGAAGTAAGGGTCTGGCATCCCAGCTCCTCCATGTCTCCAAGAACGCTGCCTGGTAGAGGGCATGGCCAAGGGCAGAGCTCTTCTTCCTTGGTTCATTTCAGATGAACTGGAGGTCAGGGCAAGGCCACCATAGTTCCTGTTTGCCAGCTGCTACCTGTGGTCATAGAGGGCTCTGGGCCTGCAGCTGGAAACACTTTTTGGGAATAGCAGTTCCTTGACTTTTAACCTCTCCCCAGCTGCCCTTCCTGGGGTGACACAGGGGAGTTAGTGTTTGCAAAGGTGGGTTTGGAGAGACAGAGCTGTGTGAGGTGTATGTTTTTGGGATGCTTGGGAGTTTCTAAGAATATACAACTTCAGGTCCCATGGCATGTTACTTCCGTTCAACTCCATATTCCTGTGGAATGGCGTATTCAAAGATTTTAGGCTATACTCTTTTTTTTTTTTTTTTTTTTAAGATGGTATTTATTTATTTATTTATTTATTTATTTATTTATTTATTTATTTTTAGAGAGAGGGGAAAGGTGGAAGAATGAGAGGGAGAGAAACATCGATGTGTGATTACCTCTCGAGCACCCCCTACTGGGGACCTGACCTGCAACCCAGGCATGTGGCCCAGACTGGGAATCGAACTGGCGACCCTTTGGTTCATCCACTGAGCCACACCAGCCAGGGCTAGGCTATACTCTTACTAAAAGTCCACTTTGATTGCACTTGAACATGAAAATATAATTTGTCATTTTCATTGCTGCTAATTGGCATCAAAAATAATTATGAAAAATTTAATAAAGTTTCTGAACCATGTTTGGAACTTAATATAAGTCAGTAAAAACTTTAGCTTGATGTTCACTAATCTCAATAAGGTATAGTTTGCATAGCTGGTTGTCATTAACCAAGCACCCATATTTCATGGGTATAGTACCTTAAGGTGTCAATTTAGGAAAACATTTAACTTTCTTTTTTAAGGTTTTATTCATTTATATTTAGAGAGAGGGGAAGGGAGGGAGAAAGACAGGTTGATATCTGATGTCAGAATTATACCGCTGTTGCCAAGGCTGTTGCTTGAAAGAACAGAATGGCTTGGTTACATTGTCCCCTTAAAATGACAGGCCACTTGCTTAGCTGTCTCAGGGCACTTTTTAATTTCTGTGTTTTGGGGGTAAGTGTTGAAGTGCAGACCTGCGTAGGTGACCTTGGGCCTGGCGTGGAACGCACTTTTGTACACACGGTGGTGGCATTCACAACAGCCGGCAAGTGGCAGCAGCTGAGATGCGTGTCAGCTGGTGGGTGGGGAGGTGGATAAACAGAAGGGGGTATAGCCATGCATTGGGGTGCTGTTTGGCCACAGAAAGAAATGGAGTGCTGATACACACTGCAGCATGGAGGAACCCCCAAAAACTGCCAGGCACAAAAGGTCCTATGTCACAGTTTCATGGGAGCGCAGTGAGAGTGGGAACTGACTGCTCCGCTTGTTTTTGGTGATTAAAATGTTCTACAGTTAGCTCGTGGTGGTGGTTGCACTGTACACACACTAGAAATCATTGAGTCAGACACTCATACGGGAGAATTTTATGGTATTTAAATTGTGCCTATTGAGCCCTGGTTAGTGTAGCTCAGTGGATTGAGTGCTGGCCTGCGAACCAAAGGGTCGCCAGTTTGATTCCCCATCAGGGCACACACCTGGGTTGCAGGCCAGTTCCCTAGTAGGGGGCGTTTGAAAGACAGCCACACATTGATGTTTCTCTCCCTCTTTCTCTCTACCTTCCCCTCTGTCTAAAAATAAAATAAATAAAATCTTTTTTTAAAAAATTGTACCTATTGAGGTTTGGATCCTGGCTCTACCACTTACAGCTCTGCCGTAATAACAAATATCCCCCACATCCTAGTGACTTAAAATGACAAATCTATCCTTCACTCACAGTACATGTCGGGGGCTGTGAGTCATTGCTAACAGTTCTGCTCCACGGCCGTTGTCCTGGGACCCGGGGGAGGAGCAGTCCTGGTGTGGGACCGGTGCTCTCCCGTCTAAAGGGAAGAACAGGAGGCTCATTCCCACAAGCAGTGGCTCTTGAAGCCTCTGCCAGACCTTTGTACGTCACGTTCACTCACACTCCATTGGCCAAACAAAGCAAGACACATGGCCAAGGCGGAGAGTGGAGAAGGGAATTGCACTCACCCTGTGGGGAGGCGGCACAGTCACTTGACAGTGGCAGAGCTGTGTATATGAGCCAGTTACAGAGAAGGGAACAATGGAATAATCGACTATAATGGTCTCACTGAAGTTGCTTAACCTCTGCAGGCCTCAGTTTCATCATCTACACAATGGAGAGATGATGGCTGTCTGCATCAATAAGTGATGACATGTAGGCCTGGGACATGACATGTGCTGTTTACTCATGAGCCGCCACGTTAATGTTCCATCCACTCCTCCTTCTGGCGGACCCTGACTCACCCGCAAAGCCCTGCTCAAACAGCATCCTCGTCACGGGTCCTGCTCTTTGGTTTCCTGCCAGTCACCTCCCTGCCCTCATGGCACTTGGAAGCTCAGTGGCAAAACTCTAGGGGCTTTGAGGTTGGGCACCGTGCTTGCCCAGAGGCTCAGACGAGAAGAATGACATTCACATTGCAGTGTGTTCCTTCCCTTGTTCCAGGCTCGTGAACATTTCCTTTAACATCCTCAGAATGGCTGCCACAGGCACGACTGGTACATCTCCCTCCTCCTTCCTTGCCCTTGTTTTAAATCAGTGTCTGAGAGGGGACTGGTCATTGAATTCTCAGTGCTAAGCAAGCCTGAATGGGGCTGTCATAACCAGCCCAGCACTGAACTTTGGGTGCACACTCTGAGTGGCAATGACTTTGGGGCAGCAGTGTCCTATAAACCATTTAACAGTCCAGTTTTCTTCATTACGCTTATTTCCTATAGAAATCCTTGTCCAGGCAGGGGCATTTGGGGCTGCTCCAAAGCCTAGACTCCCTGTCAGGAGGCGGCTCTCAAACAGCAACACACCAGTTCTGTCTGCCAGCTCTGTCTTAGACTTCAGGGTGGTCTGGGATATGGCTCATTTCTTTCATTTCTGGCAGGTGTTACTGCGTAGGGTGTATATGAGGTTTCTAAAAATATTTTCAGTCCAACTGAATTCTTCTTCCTCCTCTTGCAGTGCAAGGCCAGTACTGGTGGACACCGGTCTTTGTGCGCATCGTGCAAGTGCCCGAGGGAAGGTAAGTGGTGGTGGAGGTGGCAGTTTTTATTTTGTGCCCTGAGCAAAACAAAGTTCCTGCTTTCCTTGGCTTTCGATAAATGTAAGTTGATCTGTAAGCGTCTTAAAAGTACATTGTGATACCTAACCTCGTATGGCCTGGTGGTGAAGGGCTTAGGGTCACAGCATCCCACCAGGGAAAGGGGTGCGGTCCTCTCAGGCTGAGGTGGCTGAATGGACAGCTGAACAGAGGTCAACAGTATTCTGATTTAGGACACATTAGGGTGTGAGGTTGGAAAAGAGTCTACATGGCGTTAGTCCATGTGACCCCCCCCCCCCCCACACACACACACACTTCTTTGAAGTTATTGGGACTCATTTGCTATAGTTATTATTTTCTCATTCACACTTTAAGAAAACATTACAAGATTGTCAATAGAAAAATATTTGTTGAAATAACAATAAAAATGTAAATGAGAAAATAATCAAAATGGAGGGTGTATGTTTTTTTTATAGAGGAATAAATCCATCAGCTTCTCAGTCACTTGACATTAAAGTAAATTTCTCCAAAGAAGTAAAAGTATAGTACCTTTAGGGGGACAACCTTAAAGAGACCCCAAAGGCACCCATAACAACAGTTCTATAGCAATAACTGTCACGTATGTTTCTGACATTATCTGTTGAGGAAAGCTAAGCATGACCATAAAAGACAGTTCCATGCAGGGGCCAGGTAGCCTCCAAACAGCCCACCTGTCCCACAGTTAGAACGCAGCGTGTGCCTGCAGAGAGTTTCTGGACTTTTCCCTGCGGGAAACTGTGAGGCAGGGACTGGGAGAATCTTTGGGAAACGCATGCCCTAGAGACTAAACCAACATGTGGGAAGGCACATAAATTACTGGTTTTTTTAGATTGTTGTATGACTTCAGATTGGGCAGAATTATGTTTTTTCTCTCAAGAAAGACTTCTTTCTCAGTCTCTTCTCACAAATGAATGGGTGGTTTGTAAAAACCCTCGGGCACCATGCTGTCAGGATGGCCGAGACAGCTTTAACCTGTGCGCGTACAGTAGGCGCTCACCAGTTGCTGGTCACTGTTACTAATCTCTATGTTACTCCCATGGGATGTCTCCATTTGAGCCACATGGCTTCCTGTGAGCCCTCCAAGAATGAATTAATTGCAAAAATATGCCCCTGGGTAGATTATTCTCCTATCGAAAGAGATTTGCAATGAATCATTAATATTTTGAAAGATATTTGCCCATTGTAAGTATTTGTGTATAAGTGAGCTGTATACAGGTAGGTCTGTTCTTCGCTTTGCCAGAGGAGGGGGCCAGTGGTCTTACAGAGTTTGAGACAGCTGTCCTTGTGTCATAACCATGGAAGAAGCAAGACTTCTAGACACATGTTTGGGATATACCTGGAAAGGGTCATACTTTTGGTAATTTTGTCTCCAAATCTGTTCTTATCAGTGGTTATAATAGGCCCAGGTTCTCATGAAGGATTTCTTATATTTTAAGATTATGTTTCACTTTTTATATTGTATGTTTTCCATTATCATTTATCCTGCCATCCCCTCTTCCACCCCCATCCTTCCCCTTCCCCTCAGTCACCACACTGTTGCCCATGTCTTGAATGATTTCTTCTGTTGAAGTGTTCGGGAAGTGATAGACTCCTCATAATATTAAATGTTTTAAATACTTGGATAGTTTCTTTTGCGAACCTTGTGAGGTCTCACTAGTTTTGCTTATAGTCTGTTGGGACCTTTTTTGTAGGTATTTCTGAGACTATTAAAAGTATTCCATTGTCAGTATTTGGTGTCAGATAAGGAGGAATCACAGCAGTAGTGTTTTTTGGATAGCGGGTCCTGGCGGGTGTAGCTCAGTGGGGTGAGTGTAGGCTTGTGAGCCAAAGGGTCATCGGTTCAGTTCCCAGTCTAGGCACACGTTTGGGTTGCGGACCAGGTCCCCGGTGAGGGGTTGCGTGAGGGGCAACCACACATTGATGTTTCTGTCCCTCTCTTTCTCCTTCCCTTCCCTTGTCTCTAAAAATAAATAAAATAAATAACAAATCAAAAAATAAAACCTGCTGGCGATTTTCTTTCTGTTTCTCTAGTGGCAGAGTCCAAGCAAGATTTAATAAGTTACCCCCAGCCTCAGAAAACACTCATACCAGCACCATCAGAAAAATCACCCACCCAACCCCCAAAGTCCACTGATAAGGAACCTGAACCCAAGAAGCGAGAAGAGGGACAAGAACCGCGCTTGGGGCATCAAAAGAGAGAAGCAGAAAGGTACCTGCCTCCTCGAAGGGAAGGGCTCAGCTTCCGAAGAGACCGAGAGAAGGAGCCGTGGTCTGGGGAGTCACGCCAGGATGGGGAGAGCAAAAGTAAGTGGCTTGTCAGGGCATGTGCCAGGCTGTGACCGCTGCAGTTGGAGCACGGGCAGCCTGGGCTGGGGCGTGGGCCTGCCGCACACGCACCCTCGCGCAGTTTCTCTCTGAGGGCCTCGCTGTGCCGGTCGCAGGGGTCCTCCTCCTCCAAATAGCAAGCTGCTGTTCGAGGGCAGCAAGGCTCAATTGTAGATTTCTAAGTGTTGGCGAGCAGAAGTATGAAGCAGGGATTGGTCTGGCATTTCACTACAGAAGCAGCCTCGCTAGACCGAGTAGCACCTGCAGTCATCTACAGTAAAAATAATTTAATTTAATTTAATTTAATTTTAAAAAAGAAAAGAGAAAAGGACAGTCAAGCTCTGAGTATGTCGGAAACTAACCTTTCTCTTTCCTTGCTTCTCTGCCATTTGTGCGTGGTTTGCTCAGCGATCATGCTCAAACGCATCTACCGGTCCACACCACCCGAGGTGATCGTGGAAGTGCTGGAGCCCTATGTCCACCTGACGACTGCCAACGTCCGGATCATCAAGAACAGAACCGGCCCCATGGGCCACACCTACGGCTTCATTGACCTCGACTCCCACGCGGTGAGTTGCCCCCACCTTGCGGTGGCCTGGGGACAGCTGGCTCTGGGAACCTCAGGAAGGTCTGACGGACACTTCCTTCTCCGTGGAATTCTCACATGCCACCTGGTATCATGATCCCTCTTGTTCTCTCCTCTGGGTTTAGTGTTCGTTCAGCTGAAGTGACTGCCCTTAAACTTAGAATTTTTAGTGGTTTTCCCGATCCACTCCTATCTATGGCCTTTACAATTTCCACTTAAAAATTGAGCTTAATCACTCATGAAGAATCTGAGTGCTGACCCCATCAAGAGTTTGGTGAATTTTCTGATTGTCAAACTTGCTTTGCCGATTACAGGTGGTTTTATGTTTGATGGTGATAGGACACTTCCTCTTTTTCCTCAGAGCGTTGCTTCTATAGATTCTTGTGGCCTGAATTTTTAGCTGTGAGGCCCTTTTCTCTGGAGGTAACGTGAAGATAGTAATAGAAGTCATTGGTACTTGGATTTCGTGCTCAGAAACCACAAGGGACTTTGTAAACTGGATCTGATGTGAGAACAGTTGCAGCCTAAAAGAAAAGGACTTGAATTTCTGAAATTCCTATCAGAAACTGACCCGAAACAAAGAGCTGATTATGCTGTCTTCTCTTCAGGAACAGACAAGGGGTGCTTATTACAATAAAATCTTTTCCAATTAAAAGGGAAACTGATGACTTCTCTCCCCACTCTGATCAGCCCTTCATTAGGAAACCTTTTTGGCCAGTGTGCTCTTCCTGTTACAGTCGTGACCCGAACATAATGTTTAGTAATTTTTTCTTTTGAGAGGTAAAATACTTGTTCGGGTCTCTCTCCGAGGACATGGCCTTTTCTCTCTTTGGGTTTACACATGTCTTGGGTTCCCCAGGAAGCTCTTCGTGTAGTGAAGATCTTGCAGAACCTGGACCCACCATTTAGCATCGATGGGAAGATGGTAGCTGTAAACCTGGCCACTGGGAAACGAAGGTAAGGCAGAAGGGTGGTGTCCTTGTGCTGCCTTCACTCAGGATTTTGGGAGGAAACTTCTCTTCCTGGCTGGAGAGACGGGACAGTAAGACATGATGCCTTCCTTTTGTGGATTGCTGTATGTTTTCTTTTTCTGAAGCTTGCCTTGTTCCGATTCCAGATTTTTTTTTTCCCCTTAAATAGTAGTACTAGGTACTTTAGTCCTTTCCTCCTTGACTGCCTGGTGTCTTTGGGTCCCAAATGATGGTATGCTTTTGGATGGGCAGAAAAATCTTCATGCAACCTTGCCCCTTGGAATTCTAAGAAAATACTGTCCTGACTTCCTACACCCCTGACCTTGTCCACACTCCCGTGGCCCTGGGAAGTCTAATTCCCCTCTACTCCTTCGTCCGCCTTGGCCCAGGAGTGGTAGCTGGGGCTGCATCAGAGAGGCCGGGTCGCAGGGGTGGGGGTGATCTGGCTCGTGCTCCCTCAGCTCAATAGTTTTGCTCCATCGGACGGTTCTATAGAAGCCCCACTGCTCCTCCACTCAGGGGTCTTCACTAGCAGAACTGCTTGTTGGGGGGGCGGGGTCCTTTCCCTGCAGAATGGGGGAAAGAGAGTTTCTTGGCCAATCTGTAGGGTTGGGCACTTCTCAAGTGACTTTTGGTAGCAGACACATGACATGTTATTTTGTTTGTTGCAGAAATGATTCTGGGGACCATTCTGACCACATGCACTACTATCAGGTAGGCCTCGGCAGCTGGGGAGTGGGTGCTCTGTTAAAGTCCTCACGTGACTGAAAGTGGTTGTGAGTTCTCCCCAGTGGGTGACTGTCAGAAGGTCCATTATTTTAACTTGCCTTTCTGTGATAGGGTAAAAAATATTTCCGAGATAGGAGGGGAGGTGGCAGAAATTCAGACTGGTCGTCAGATTCAAATCGACAAGGACAACAGTGTGAGTGACCTTTGTTTTCTTTTTATTGTGGGGTTGTTTTTTTTCTTGGCTTGACTACGCATTAATTAAAATTTTTGTGATCGCAAAGTGGGCAAGAGGGATGCTCTGCAGGTTTTGCTACTGTTTAGGTTGGCCAGCCTCATTCCTGGGCTGTTCTCGGTGAGTCCCAGTGAGGGCTTCACGGGCAGAGACTAACGCCGCCTCTGGTTTCATCCCTCCAGCGTCGTCCGACTGCTACATATACGACTCCGCTACGGGCTTCTATTACGACCCCTTGGCGGGAACGTATTATGACCCCAATACCCAGGTGAGTTTTTTAGCTTTGTTTACTTTGTCAGTGAATCTTTTGAGAAGAGTACCTATAATTTGTTACTGTGAAGATTTTATCCCCTGGATTCTGTGGTTGCTCATTCCATGAAAAGTTGGGAAAGTGTAAATCTCTGGAAACCGAGTATTTCTCCAATCCAGGCAGCTGCTTTGACCATCTGTACCTCATGTCTAATGTGGTGTTTTTAAAAGTCCAGATCTTCTATTGAGCTGTATTTATTCAGGTGGGTTTTAAAGATGATGACCTTTATGCTAACTGTTGCCTCTGGAAAACCAGTGCCTTATGGCACTGCAGGTAAGAACAGCGCTGCTCTTGCAAAAGGGGCAGTGAGTTGCCTGGACGTGTCCTGGCCCCTTGAGTGGGTTTTTAGATTGTTTGATGTGGTCTCTTCTTAGACCTGGGAGTGCGAGAGCTGCTGTCTCCCCCAGAAAGGAACCGTGCTCCCTAGGCCTGGATTCCCGGGAGAATGAGATCTTCGGTAGGCTTAACTGTTTCCAACCGTGTTGCAGCAAGAAGTCTATGTGCCCCAGGAGCCTGGGTCCCCTGAGGAAGAGGAGAGCAAGGAAAAGAAACCAACCAGCCAAAAGTCAAGTAGCAAGAAGGAAACATCTAAAAGAGATGGCAAGGAGAAGAAGGACCGAGGAGCGACAAGGGTGAGAGGCCTTGGGATCTGCTCTCTTTTCAACGCGTATTTACAAATGAAAATAAAGGGGTCATGGCAGAGGATATCTGGGTTTGAGGTGTAACAGTGCCAGAAAAGCAGACAGCCCCCTTGCCTCTTATAGCGGGGGTCCCTTTCACAAGTGCAGAAACCATGGGTGGCAGAACAGAGTGACGCAGCCCAAGCCCCTGCACAGTTTCACGTGCTACCTTCCTTTCCTAGCGTGGACTCTGTACACAGGTCTGTAGGCCAGATTGTAGCGCGGGGCCATTTCGTATTCTTCATTCACTTTATATTTGATAGTAAGTATTTTTCCTTGTTTCTCTGATATTTCTAAATTACTACTTTAATGCCTATCTGGTAAAAATACACAGTAAAACTGTATGTACCCTTGTTTTTCTTCATCATTTTGGCATTGTTTATCTCTTCTTTCTAATCTTATACTGTCATAATATATAGTACTTAGTATTTTATTTCTCCTTTTAAACCATTTCCTTAGGACTACATTTCAAGATTAAAGCTGATGATCATTTTTATATCTCCTGGCATAAAGTCAAATTATTCTCCAAAGAATTGTACTTCATTTATCCTGACAAATTAGTGAAAATGGATGAATGTTGTGGTTCAATTTGTAATGTGTCTTTTTTTCCCTTTGAATACTGCTTAGTTTGCCTAGAGAGAGTGTGTGTGTGTATCTGAGAATTTAAACTTCAGAGTGACATCTGCTTAGTATTTGGTATCCGCTTTTGCTACTTATTTTTTCTAACCATATTCTCAGTCATGTCAAGAATGAGGCTACTAATGCCTGTCTAGGAAGATTGTAGTAAAGGCTGAAGATAATGTGTATAAATGTATCATCTTCCTGACATACAGTAATCATTCAATATATACTAATTTTAAAATCATAGCAACAATTCTTAACCTAACTTTTATGAGCATCATATGAGAATTACCTTGGATTTTATCAGTTTCAGGAAAATGCTGGTGAGGGGACAGGCCCCCTAGAGGATGTCTTTAAGAAGCCCCTGCCTCCCACTGTGAAGAAGGAAGAGAGCCCCCCACCTGTAAGGCTGAGCTGATGCTCTGGGCTAGGGCTGGGGCGGGTTCCCAATGGGAGAGGAAGCTCAAAGGCCCGTGCCTCACTTTGATGTTGGTCCTTAGCTGCCTCATAAACACACATAAGCATGACGGGAATTGTCTTCTAATGGGTAAAACCAGAAGGTCAGAGCCGGTTTTGTGTCCTCTTTCCCTCTGCCCTACTCCATTCCTGCCAGGTCAGGGGACACCTGGCTCTGTTTAAGTTACATGTAGTCTTGGTCTTGTTAGTTCTCCTTTAAATGACCAAGGAAACCCATTTTTTTTCTGGCCCTGATGTTTTCTGTCTTTTGGAGCTCCGTAGAATCTCTTAGATGTGGAGTGGATGCTTGGCTATTGTAACTAACGCTGCAGTGAACATAGGGGTGCATATATTCTTTCGAATTAGTGTTTCGGGTTCTTCAGATGAATTCCCAGAAGTGGAGTCTCTGGGTCATAAGGCAGATCCATTTTTAATTTTTTGAGGTAACTCCACACTGTGTCCCACAGTGGCTGCACCAGTCTGCATTCCCACCAGCACGGCGCTAGGGCTCCCTTTTCTCCACGTCCTGGCCAGCACTTGTTGTTTGTGGATTTATTGATGGTGGCCATTCTGACAGGTGTGAGGTGATATCTCATTGTGGTTTTAATTTGCGTTTCTCTGATGATGGGTGACTGGAGCATCTTTTCATGTGTCTATTGGTCATCTCTGTGTCCTCTTTGGAGAGGTATCTATGCAGGCTGGGCTTTGACCTGTTTTTAAATCAGATTGTTTATTTTTGTGGGTGTTGAGTATTGTAAGTTCTTATAAATGTTGGATATTAACCCCCCTTATCAAGTGGATCAGCATATATGCTCTCCCATTGAGTCGTTTGTCTTTTCATTCTGTGGATGGTTTCCTTGGCTGTGCAAATACTTTCTAGTTTGATGTAGTCCCATTTATTTATTTTTTCTTTTGTTTCCCTTGCGCAAGGAGGTATAGCAGAAAAGATATTGCTATAAGAAATGTCTTAGGTTTTACTGCCTCTGTTTTCTTCTAGGGTTTTTATGGTTTTGAATCTAACACATAAGTATTCAATCCATTTTGAATTTGTTCTTGTTGGTACCCATTTTTTAGGTACCTAAAGTAATGGTCTCAATCTAATCACATGATTCAGATTAAATGTAGATACACAATAGTAGTAGTCTGCTTTCTTTCTTTTCTTTTCTTTTTTTTTTTTACTTTTCACTGATCATAGGACAATGACCATGCACCATTACTTAACAGTTTCCTGTAAGCTGTTGATCAGTACTCTTTGCCTGCTCGGCATTATTATTCCGTTCACTGTGATGCATCACTGCCCACCCACCTTTGCCTTCTCTTGCTGAGGAGCCACATCTGTCTACCTGAGTGCTATTCTTCCGTCGCACTAATCCCTAGGCGTCCCTACAGCCTTCACAAAATTTCTCTTTTCCTTTTCTCCATGGTTACAGGGACTTGCAGTTGGTTGCTGTCTCTTCCTCTTTGTAACCTGTAACTTTGTGACTCTTTGTCTTGCTCTACTTCAGCTCCCCTTCCTCTTCTCTTCACCATTCTGTCACTGTGAGGCACTCCTAAGGGAGCTTTTCTGGCTTGGCTCTCAGGGAGCAAGGAGGAACATCAAGCTCCAACCGTGCTGCCCCCGTGTGGGGAATGAACACTGTGGGCCGTGGGCCAGTATTGAACCCAGTTCACTATTCAAACTGAAAGAAGAACTGACGTGCCCATAACAGAATCTCTAGAAAACAGCCCCCAGAATAAGGCTGAGTGTGGTGTTAATCCCTGGCCTTCCCCTTCCAGCCCAAGGTGGTGAACCCACTGATCGGCCTCCTGGGTGAATATGGGGGAGACAGCGACTATGAGGAGGACGAGGAGGAGGAGCAGCCCCCTCCTCCGCAGCCCCAGCAGCGAGAGGAGCTGACAGCCAAAAAGGAGAACGAAGAAGACAAGCTCACTGACTGGAACAAACTGGCCTGTCTGCTCTGCAGAAGGCAGTTTCCCAATAAAGAAGTTCTGATCAAACACCAGCAGCTTTCAGACCTGCACAAGGTATTAGGGGAAGGGGCCCTGGCCTTTCAAACTTTCAGGCAGTGATGAGCATTTCAGGGGACAAAGAGTTTGTGCTGTCCTTCCTCAGCCTCTGTCATCCCCGGTGCCAATAACTGAGTCAGTCCACACATCAAGAATAAGTTGTCTCTCCACCTTTTGTTCATGAGTTGCTTTGTATTAAAGCTGTGCCCACCTTCCAAAAATTTCAGACCCAAAGCAGGCAGCCGCTGGGGCTGGGACACCTAACATGGAGCCTGTGCTGGAGATGGGGGGGTGCTTGTGGAGTAGGAGGCTCACTTGCTGGGTCTCTCGTCTTAGCTCTATCACTCACCTGACAGTTGGACCTCAGATAAGCCCCTCCTCTTCTTCGGCCCTTGGAGGCGTCCCCTGGTCTCGTCTAGCTCTGGCAGGATGCTGTTCCCTGTGGTGGGTCACATTCTGCCATCTCTTCACGTAGGGAGTAGCTGCTATAAGCCGTGGCACAGCAGCTAGTCAGACAGACATGTGCCGGTCCTCCCCTGCAGTCTTCTCTTTTATATGTGCTGACCAGGGAGCCAGGTTCTGGACAAGTCAAGCCCCATCGGTGGGCCCATGTTGCAGAGTGACCTGTTTCAGACTTCTTCTGTAGCGATGCTGCACGGGGCGGCGAGGGGATTTGATTTAGACTTTCTCTCAGTGCAAAACCCCGTCGTTTGTGTGGCTAAAAGCTAAGAAGCCATGACTTGGTAATAGGCACACCTCTTCTCCTAGCTGCTTCTGGAGGCTCTGCAAAGCGTCCAGGATTCTGGGACACTTCTGACAATCCCTGCAACAGATGACCTGAGTCCCTTCGATCTTTTCAAATTCTGAGTCATCAGACTAACATTTAAATTTCTGCTTTCTGGTGGAAATGCTAACAGACAGCTAACGGGATGAAAAGTGGTTGTCAGGGAAGAGGAGCTAGCTGTTGGGGAACCCCCATGGAACTGCTCCTGGGCAGTGGGAAGTAGAGGTAGTAGTTCTTGCCTTATAGAGTCACAGGTTCTTCCCCTGTATGCTTGAGGGCATTGTGTAGGAGAGCCCACACTTTAGTGTGGGGCCCTTGAGGAGTGGGAGACTCTCAAAGCAGTCTGTTTGCTTTTTGATGCCCTTGGGGTTTCTTTTAATGTTTCTCCAGGGGCTCAAAAGTGACCAGTGTCTGAGGGTGATGGTGGTGGCAGGCAGAGCACATGGGCATTTGGTTTCCTTCCCTGGTGTGCTGATTCCCCTCTCCCATAATTTTTATCTTAGGTAAGAGATGTAAACCAGATTTGTGTCTTCTACATTTTAGATAGAAGTGAACTTTTAGTGCAGTCCCTCTGGTGCCTCACCACATCACTGCTCTGTATGACAGGGCAGCACTGCAACCTGGGTTCCCGTCGCTGAGCCTCAGCGAGGCCACTTAGTGATGTTGCTTGCAGGGTCTAGTGATCACTCAGCAGGCTGGTCAGTGGAAGGAGCTGCTGCCTGGAAGCAGCTATGGGAGACGCCTGGAGGCGTTCCCAGGAGGCTTGTTCTAGCCCTGAACTCAGAACCCCTTCTCTTCTCAGCAAAACCTGGAAATCCACCGGAAGATAAAGCAGTCAGAGCAGGAGCTCGCCTACCTGGAGAGGAGAGAGCGGCAGGTGAGCGTTGGTGACCTCTTACCACCCTGCCTCTGCTTTCTGGGGTGGGATTTCCAGGTGGTAGGGAAGACGGAGAACGAAGAGGCCCTGAAAGATGTTGTATACATTTCTTAAAACTCATCAAACTACATTAAAATGGGTGCATTTTATAATTTGTAAATAATGCCTTAATAAAGTTGTTTTTTTTAAAGGTGCTGCTAAGGGTCTCTAAGTAGACCAAGTAAGTAGCACTCGTCTTTCTTGCCCAGCTTTTAAAATCAGTGAAGGGGTATGGGATAGGGCTGCCGAAGCACCGTCTTCCACTGCTAAAGCTGCAGGCAGAGGAAGCGGCCTGTGAGAGCCAGGTGCACCTGCCACCTAGACCACCCAGGGAGCCAGGCTCACCTGCCCCGCCTCCAGCTGCACTGGCCCGGGACAGGTTGGCTGTGATGGTTTGGAGTGTGCCCGTACAGACCCGTTGGAGAGCTCTTCCTCCTCAGAAGAGGAGGAGACAGCTGAGCCAAGCACACTGGCTGCTGCTTCCTAAACCGACCCATCCGAGAAGCCGCTGCTTTCACAAGAAGAGTGTGTGAAGGAGTGAGAGCTTCCAGGAGTTACCAGTGAACTCCCTTCATATTAGAAGAAATGTCAGGAATTAAGTGAAGCTTCCCCACTTCTCTGTCCCCTCAGATGGAAATCTGAGGTCTGTTCTTCTGCTTACCAACAGGGAAAGTTTAAAGAAAGAGGGAATGACCGCAGAGAAAAGCTTCAATCTTTTGACTCTCCAGAAAGAAAACGGATGAAATACTCCAGGGAAACTGACAGGTAAGCCAGGAACTCTTGGCTCCCCCTAAGCCTCGGGACCTGATGCTGAAACTGTCTCCTTCTCGGACTGTGCTGCTGTTTTCTGTCTCACGGAGGTCAGATGACTGGGGGCAGGTTCTGTCGGAGCTCCTCTAGCACGAGGGTCACCCCACCCTCTGACCACCTGTCTTCACACAGGGACTATGTGTGGTTGTGTGGAAGAGTGGCTGGCTGCCTAGCTGCCCAAGGCCCACGCCGCAGTGGCTCTGGTCGGGAGCCCTCTCTCTCCTCACCAGTCGTGGGCCCAGTAAGCCTGCCATACTGGGGAGCCTTCACTGTTGCACAGAGGGGCTGAGTGAGCGGTGGCTGCTGGTAGGGATGTATGGCCTCTAGCTGCCTGTGCTTGTTTCCAGTTGGATCGTCTCCAGGTCGTGAGCCCAGAGCTACACAGAATTTGTTGATAACCCACTGTGTGCAGATACTGTGTTAAGTGCAAGGAATGCTCAGGTGGACAGAACGTTTACTATTCTCGACTCTCTGAACTCAGAATAAAGAACGCTCAGGTGGCACTGTGTCTCAGGACAGAGAGAAATGCAGTGGAGAAGGGGGGACATTTCAGTTGGAGGGAACTGCGAACACCGTGGATGAAAGAGAGGGGTTAGGATGCCTTTGGGGAGTTCTAGGTACCTTGATGGCGCTCAACACTAGAGACATGTGCTTGAGTGACAGGAGATGAGGCTGGCCCAGCGGCCCAAGACCACTTCATGAAATTCATACTCCTTGAACGCCATGCCGAGACTGTCTCAGCGCAGTGCAGTGTTATAAAGTGATTGTAAACAACATAGTGATCTACTTAGACTTGGGCAGATCTCGTGTTAGTAAGCGAAAGAACCAGAATCCAGGGTAGACTGTATAATGCCCGTGGGGAAGAGGGAGGTGATGGCGGAGAAAGGCCCTGAGGAGGCCCGGTAGGACCGGGCTGTGGCACTTCCACTTTCCTGCTCACAGCCCGCAAGTAAGAGGTTGCTTATGCATCGTGACTCAGTGACTCTGTGTGTGTGACTGACAAATCTTCATGAAAAGTACTTTCAGAAGTGTTAAGGGGGGGCCATTTAATCAATGTAACACCCCATTGGGTCACCCTCTGCAATTCAAACCACATTGGATGGGGACAGAGATGCAGGGGTCAGCCAGGAGGAGGGGACACCTTCACTCTGAGTCCGCTGTTCGTGGGCAGGAGGAGACCCTCCTCTGTGCCCTGTGCCTTTCACCCCACGTGCTGCTGGCTCTCCTCCTCTGCCGCCTCCTTCCTGGCATCCCTTCTCTGGGTGATTCCAGACATTCACCAGGACTCTGCCCTCAGTGCCTTACCCTCTTGACCTGTGCTGTCCAACGGACCCAAAGCCCCTAACAAACTGACCAGTCCTGTGGCTCCATTCCAAATCATTTCTGTTTCCTGAGCTCAAAATCACTATTTCCATTTACCTCCTGGGCGTGTCCTCTTGGACCCTCCGAGGCCCCTCCCACTAAACACTTGCTCAGTATCGTATTCCCTTCTACATTAGACTCTGTCCAGCTCTGCCAACCCTGCTGTATTCCTGCGGCAGAGTCGGAACATCACTGCAGCGCCGGCTGCCTGTGCTGACTCGGTCTCCCTCCTCTGTCTCCCGTAGTGTTAGTGGCCAGGTCCCTAATTCAGCCTGGGCCCTCTTTCTTGCTCACCTCTAAACCAGACTCCTTAATCTCAACCTTTGCTCCTCAATCTTCCATCCATTTTCTACCCTGCCACCAAAATGACCTTTGTGTGCAGAAATCTGCTTCTAAAATTCGTCTTTTTGTGGAGGGAGACCTTCCCTAGAGGGAGGCCCGGGTTTCTGGGTGTTTCTTTGCCTGAAGGATGAAGTCCAGAGTCATGTTTTAGCGTGATGTTCGAGTATTTTCAGTCTGGCCCAAGCAGCCTCCTGGAGAGACTGCGTGCTCTCACTGCTTCCCTCTGTGTGCTCCTCCCCGCCCTCCCTTTTACTCCTAGCTCACAGACTCCTCATGGGTCAGGCCCAGGCTCGATGCACCCTCCTGTTGGAGTTTCCGTCATTTTTCAGTGATGTCCTTTTCAGGGTGTCCAACCTTTTGGCGTCTCTGGGCCACACTGGAAGAAGAAGAGTTGTGTTGAACCACACATTAAATAACACTGTGACACATAATCGCACAAAAAATCTCATAATTTTGTAAGTAAGTTTACGACTTTGTGTTGGGCCACATTCACAGCTACCCTGCGCTGCATGCAGCCTGCAGTCTGCAGGTTGGACACCCTTTTTAGTTTGTGTCCCCTGTGCGGTATTTCAGTAGCGGGTAGCTGCTGTTACCACACCAGTGGTTGAGTTCCTCAGTGTGCCATAGGCATCTGCTGGCATGGTGTCCCTCTCCCGTCCTTCCCTGTGAGCAGGGTCCGGTCTTGGTCATCTCTGTGTCCTCAGGACAGAGCCTGTTGCGTGGACAGCAGACATTCAGAGATACCATTCAACACACGTGAGAGGAGGCAAAGCTGATCAAGAGGACACGTCTTTATTAGGCTCACGAGCAGGTCACTGTGAGAGTGACGCTATCTAAGCCTGCTTCTTTTGCAGCGACCGCAAGCCTGCGGGTAAAGAAGGCCTGGACAACAGCAGCAAGGGCGGCTGCGCCCAACAGGCTGCTGCGTGGAGGAAGGGGGCAGGCCTCGGATATGGTCATCCCGGACTGGCTTCCGCCGAAGAGGTGAAATGGTTTCCATCTTGTGGGCTGCCATAAACCGGAAAGATACTTAACTTTCTCTCACTCTGTGGCCCAGAGCTGTGTCTCTGCCTTTTAACTGGGCTTTTCCACTGCTGGCGATGGATGTGGGAGCTGAGGAGCCGCTTGGTCTTGGTTACGGGGTTATAGCTAGGCATGCTTGCCCTTTGCAGTTTGGCTGGCAGTGGGAAGGGTGAGAGAAATTGGAATGGAGCTCATCTTATTCTTACAGAGTGAGGTGAGGCATCGTGGGAAACAGGCAGTTTGAGCCTGAAGAGTGCTTTGGTGAAGAGATCCGGGGAACTAGCAGTCCACAGTACCAGGGCACCTCTGAGAGATTGTCATCAGAGGTGTTTGATGGCTAAAATTAGAGGAGGTGGAAGTTAATCCAGGTTCCCAGAAAGGGCTTTGCCCCTTAGATTTCGAGACAAGAGAGGGAAGGCGCTAAGAGAAAACATGGCCCATTTGGTGCTCACTTAGCCCCCTCTGAAATTGCCGCCTGTAAGTGGCCTCTCCTGGCTCTGGTGTGGGGGTCGGTGTCCTGAACTCACAGCGCCACTGCTTTATTCATCTCAGGGTTTGTTCATGAGACGCCTAAAAACTTTCCCTCCGTCCACTCCCTTCCGACTCAGAAATGCTTGTAGTCAAAGACCAGCCAGAGGCTAATTCCATAGAGCCCACCTCATTGTTTGCCTCTCTTGTACAGACCGAAGGCCGGATGCGGGGGCCCAGTGCGGGGGCTCCAGGGAGAACCAGCAAGAGGCAGTCCAACGAGACTTACCGAGACGCTGTGCGCAGAGTCATGTTTGCTCGGTATAAGGAACTTGATTAAAGAGTGGAGACGCGTCCCACAGGACACAGCCTCCTCCTCGTTTTGTTTGTCTGTCTCTCCTTTTGTTTTGTTACTGTTCTTGCTGCTAGAACTTTTTTAAATAAACTTTTTTTCAATGTGATTTTTGGCATCCTTGCATTTTTCTCCCATAGGTGGGTGGGAGTGAGGCTAATGATGGACGAGAGAGAAGGCCTTGATGTGGGCCCATCTGAGATGCTGCTGGATGGAGACAGCGGCACTGAGCTCTGCAGCACTGCCTGCTGTCGGTACGAGTGACCTTGAACTCTAGCCTGTGTGAATACTGTCGGACTAAAAATCATTTTCCTGATCTAGTGGAAATAGTGTCTCACCATTATTTCTATTTCTTTGCTAACTGCCGAGGCTAAACTACTTCCATGTATTGGTTTACTATTCTAATGACCTTTGAAAGTCCTCTTCTGCCTTCCCCATCGCTGGGGGCTTAGGCAACTCTCTGCTTCTTGTGCCTGCTGGGCGCTCAGTGCTTCACACATTGTGATCACCGCAACAAATCCAAAGTAAGATTTACACTTGTCTCCAGCCAATGCCCAGCATTTTCTTCTACCCTCCACAGCGAAAACTCTCCAAAGAGGTGTCTTCCCTTTCAGATCTTTCTTAATTTTCCCACCATATCGCTCATAACCATTTCTTTTAAATTTTTTGCAGTTAAGAGACTATGTCCTATGAACCTAATTTAAACTTTTTTTTTTTAAAGATTTTATTTATTTATTTATTTATTTATTTTTAGAAAGGGGAAGAGAGAGACAGAGAAACATCAGTGTGTAGTTACCTCTCATGCACCCCCCACGGGGCACCTGGCCCACAACCCAGGCATGTGCCTGACTGGGAATCGAACTGATAACCCTTTGGTCTGCAGGCTGACATTCAACCCACTGAGCCGCACCACCCAGGGCCTAATTTAAACTTCAAAGCAATTCCTCAAGGTAACATACTATAGTTCTAAGAATTGTACTTTTAAGATGTCACAGGTAAGAGTGTTAGGAAGAGAACTGCACATTTAGAAGAACATCTTGATGATGTGAGATAGGAGTTTGGGAACTTTTCTGTAAAGAAGCGGAGAGCCAGTGTTTAGGCTCAGCTCTGCTGTATTGAGAAAGCAGCCATAGACAATAATGTGTTAACAAATGATTATGGTTGTGTTCCAATAAAACTTTATTTACAAAAACAGGTTGCAGGCCAAAATTGGCCCGCAGTTTGTGGTTTGCCAACCCCTGGTCTGTGGGCAGACCCAGCATCAGACAGGAACTAGAAGGGCTCTGTAGGGAGAAGGTGGGGTGGGATTGGCTTTCTGGAGAGGATGGCAGTGAGGAGTGGGAGCGGTAAGGAGAAGTGGGCATACACCAAGGAGAAAACATTTCCAGCAACAGCATGATAAACATGAATTTAAATTGTGTGCATGCTGTGTCCAGATAGAATCCCTTTCTCCTACTCTTAATAAGTCTTTTTTATTCCTCCAAAAGGGAAAACAAACAACATCAGGAGCACACTGGCTTAGGGTTTGAGCGCCTCAGGTTCGGGGTCTTGCTACCACGAATGCCGGCATCACAGAAGACGGCCCATTTGCATCTCGCAGCCCCAGACAGAGGCACTCCAGAGCCCTTCTGGTCTGGTGATGGTCGCAACTACATCTGCAGTGCATCTCGGTGCTTTCTGTCTAACCTTCACTGAGCAGGTCTCCAAACACCGGGAGCTGGTCCAAGTTTGTCCTGAGCCGATCAGACCAGGTTTTCTTTCCAGCTCCGTCATCCTGCGGGCCCTAGAGTGAGCTGTGGAATGCATCGAGTGCTTCACTGTGGAAGAGTCCTGTCAAGGCCACTTGGTTGAACAAGGTTACTGGCTGCCCAGCAGAAGCACCAAGTTATTATGTGGTCATTCTGTGAATGCTTTGAGAGCCTACCCTAGCTGTCATTAGGCTTCTATAGCGAGACCAGTGTTGGTATCTGGGGGAATCAGTCAGATGGGGAAGAGATGAACATCGAACAATGATTGGCATGTTGACAGTTTTGAGAAGTACAGCGAGAGCCATCGGGGTGGTCTGAGCTGAACTGGATTCTCATCTTCCCTGAAGACCTTGGACCTAGGAGACTAGTTTGGGCCATTGCCCAGTTTTATTTGTTTCTAGTTTTATTCGGCCACTTTAACGGAGATTTTGCTATTGGAAATAAGGTCTAAAATATTTAATACATTTTAGCCCTGGCTGGTTTGGCTCAGTGGGTTGAGTGCCAGCCTGCAAACCAAAGGGTTACTGGTTCAATTCCCAGTCAGGGCACATGCCTGGTTTGCAGGCCAGGTCCCCAGTAAGGGATGTGCGAAAGACAACCACACATTGATGTTTCTCTCCCTCTCTTTCTCCCTCCCTTCTCTCTAAAAATAAATAAATAAAATATCTAATACATTTTAAAAGTAGTACTTTGGGTATTGATGAAAGTAGAAATGGGTGTGAAAAATGTGTCACCCTGTGGTGTCCCTGGGAAGTTCCCTGAGGCCTTTGATCAGAATGCCAGCTGCATAGGGGCAGGGATCCTGGGTAATTTTCTTCACTATTACATCCCTAGCCCCTGGTACGGGGCCTGACACAGTACACACTCAATAGAGGAGTGCATAATGCTGACTTCATAAGTCTGAGAAATACTGGTTGAATTAAATTTTAATGACATCTTTCAGTTCACCAAAGCCCATCTTGACAAAAATTATTTTAGTTTCTCGGTATAGGCCAGTGTTCTCAAAAAGTCTTTTTTACTTAATGTCCTAGAGCAGCAGTTTCAGCCCGGGACACAAACTCGTGAACTAGTTTTTTCTTTTGCCAAGTGGAAGATTAAGGAGAGTCGGGGGACTAAGATCATTATTTCATTAAGAAGAGAACTTGTTTTCTTATGTCAGAAAAATAGGAAAGGCAACCTCAGGGACTCTCTTTTATTCTATACTGAACACAGCTCTCACTCTGTTGTTGTTTTCCCTACTTACCTGGGAATGTAAACTTCTCCAGACCCACATCAGCTGCCAGGCAGGCCTTGGGGAGCACAGGTCTGGCACTCTGCAGGACAATGCCCACAAAAACAGGCCAGCAGCCAGAGAGTTTGGACGATGGTACTTCCCTCCGATGGAATGCATCTGTTGTTCTAGGCAGCTCCTTCAAGTGTAAGAGTGATTTTGTGCCATTTACGAACAGCCATGTAGCCTTTAAGGCTGGGAAGGAGCGCAGCCCCGACTGCCCCAGAGATGCTTAGAAATACTCGTAGAACAGCTTTGGGAACAATGCAGTCAACTGCTAGTGGCAGTTAAGTTGGGCTGGTTCTGGATTCTCGGCATCTTTATCATCCATTGCAAGGTTGCAATGACCCCATCTATATTTAACTTTTAAATTTCATTAAAGAAATATTTGCATGGCCCTGGCTGGTGTGGCCCAGGGGGTTGAGCCCCGGCCTGCGACTGAAAGATCTCTGGTTTGATTCCTAGTCAGGGCACATTCTTGGGTTGTGGGCCAGGTCCCCAGTTGGGAGTGTGCAAGAGGCAACCAATGGATGTCTTGCCCATTGATCTGTTTCTCTTCCTTTCTCCCTCCCTTCCCCTCTCCTTGAAAGTAAATAAATAAAATCTTTTAAAAAATATATTTGTGTGCCTTCTGTGGATCTCATATTTACTTTTTCTGATGATAAAAGTTTTATATATTCTCATATATGTACTTCCCCCATAAGTTAGAATATACATTCATATATATGTGTATGTGTGTGTATCACATGTATACATATGAAAAGGTAGAAATGTGTGTGGGTAGATAGTGCTATGATCTGAATATTTGTGTGTCCCCCAAATTTGTATATTGAAATCCTAGCCCCCAAAGGTGATGGTATTAGTAGGTGAGGCCTTTAGGAAGTGATTAGTTCATGAGGATGGAGTTGTTATAAGTAGGATTCAAGCTATTTTCTAACTAAAGAGATTCCCATCGAGTTCCATAGACCCTCCCACCATTTGAGGGCACAATGTACAAGAGGC
Source organism: Macrotus californicus (assembly GCA_007922815.1). NCBI lineage: Eukaryota > Metazoa > Chordata > Mammalia > Chiroptera > Phyllostomidae > Macrotus > Macrotus californicus. The sequence goes on along the minus strand of VMDR010001527.1, from coordinate 26,913 downwards.
CCCTCATCCAACCTGCTGGCACCATGACGTTGGACTTCCCTGCTTCCAAAACCGAGAGAAAGAAATGTGTGTTGTTTATAAGCTACCCGATCTGTGGTATTTTGTTATAGTAGCCCAGATGGACTCGATACACTCATATTACACACACACACACACACACAGTATGAGAGGGGGAGGGAACAGAAATCAGTACTCATTATTTCAAAATCCAGATATTTCTACCTTTCCCTATATTACCTTTGGGTAATATTTTTAATTACCCAAAAGGTTTCCACTGTCGGTCACTTAAAGTCCTTGATGTAGAAGGATAAGCCATACCTGTTTAAAGATACTTTTCCAGGAAAAAATATTTTCTAGTACATTTGAAGGTTCTGGTTTGGAATGTCACTGATATCCTTCCACTTACTTTTGAAAGATTTCTTATCTGCAAGAGAGTAAGTGGTATGGGTGCGGTTTTCTATAACTGAACTAACCTTCCTCTGCCTTGTCATGGTCTATTTTTAAATTTGTATATGTGGCCTGAAAACTCAGTTCCACTAAAATACCTTTATCAATAATGCCAGGGAGCAAGTCATGGTCACTGTGTGCACAGCAGTACCACCACTTCACTGGCTGGAGTCCAAAACGTCTCTATGAATCACCCATGGATCCCTGCTTCTTTCTGCCACAGATGTTACACTTTTAGTTTAAGTAGTGGATACATTTGTTGTTCAACAAATATTTACTGAGTGCATGCCATGTGCCAGGCACCAGTAGAAGCACTGAGGATATAGTAGTGTGGTGAGCAGGACCCATACAATGGCATTAGTCCAGTCAAGATAACAAAGTATATGAAACAAAGTGGAGTCACTCATGTCAACCTAAATGGCTGTTGGTCAGCCATGGCACTTTGGTTCAAGAGGGAAACTACCTAAATCAGAGCAGACACATCTGGCAAGGAGACACTCCTAGGATATCTGCACAGGTGATCAGAACAGCCTTGTCTGCAGAGTGGGACCACCCATAGATGGGCTCCTGGGCAAACTCCCCACCTGCCATCGGGGGTGCCAAGACATTTATCAAAAGACCCAGAAGGACGGAGTCCACCACTTTCAAGCTATAACTGAGGCAGGCTCCAGACCGCTGCTGAGACAGCCGAGCTCCACACACCAGAGTGCTGCTCTATGCTATGCTGATCTCCCTTGGCATCAGCTGCTGGAGACTCTGTCCTGCTGGACAGAGGACTTCATTTGCCCTGCTGGCTCTGGATATCCTTCCTTGCAGGACGCTGGCAACTCCCTTGCCCACCCTGCTGTCTCCTGGACCTGCAGACTGAGACTGGGACTCGGATTTGTTATCCCCCATTGATTGCTGTGTGTGTATGTTATATTTCTCTTAGATTGTTAGAGTGTGAGTAGGATATTAATGTATGTTGGTACTTTGAGGGAACCTGCATTCAATAAAAGCTGAGTGAATAGCATAGTTACTGTGTGTGACTCTTGTCTGTTCCTTGGTGCTGGGCTGCTCAGCAGGCAGCTTAGCCAAGCAGTTGCCAGGCTGATTTATAGGAAGGACCATGTCACGAACATGTGCTCGTGACAACTACTGAATTAAACAGATAAATGTCCCTGCTGTTTTGGAGTTTACCTTCCAGCAGTTGAGGGCAAGGGCTCTGAAATCAAACTTCCTAGTTCATATCCCAGTCCCACTATTCACTCTGTGTCACCTGCTGTCTCTGTAAAATGATGGCTTTGCCTAGGTGGACAGCAGTAGCAGCTAGAAGTGGTCACATCCTAGAAATATTTTGAAGGTAGAATCAGAAGGATTTGCTGACAGGTTGGGTGCGAGAAAAGAGTCATGGATTACTCTAAGGTTTTTGTCCTACCTGGAGGAGGGGATTTCCATTTATGAGCTGGGGGCAGGTTGGGTTTTGGTTGGGTTAACTTTGAGATACTTATTACTAGATGTCCAAGTAGTAACTGTTAAATTAACCCTGAAAATTACTTTCCTGAGCCCTTGCCTTAGATTAGAGAATATCAGTGAATGATAATTGGGTTGGCCAAAAAGTTCACTTAGTTTTTTCTGTAGGATGGCTCTAGTACTGCGTAGTTATCTTTAACTTCATTCAAAATAATTTGTTAGATCGCATTGTGACAGTTGACATATCAGCCTGAATTTTTTTAAAAACTTACCAAAATTGATCAATTTCTGTGAAGTCATTTCAGTATTGAAGATGGGAGAAAATATGCAACATTTTTGGTGTACTATATAGTGTTTTATTATTTCAAGAAAGGTAAAAACACAACTGAAACGCAAAAAAAAAAAAAAGATTTGTGCAGCGTATGGAGAAGGTGCTGTGTCTGATGGAATATGTCAAAACTGGTTTGCGAAGTTTCTTTGTACTATTGATATGTTGGCCAAATAATTCTTTGCTGTGGGCCTGTTTTATGCATTGGAAGATGTTTAGCAGCACCCCTGACCTCTGTCCCGTAAAAGCCAATAGCAGGAGATAGTGAACATACTCAAAATATCCAAATCAGTAAAGTTATTGGTAAAAATGAAAAACGTGTCTTTTATTTTACAGAAAACACTAAACGGACTTTTTGGCCAACCCAATACTTTGAAGACCTGCTTTCAAGAATTTTCCCGATTTCCATAAATCTCAATTTTCTCACCTGCAAAGTGGATTTAATCACCATTTCATGGGTTATGAAGGTGAAAATAGGTGTTTGTAAAGTAGCCCAATGATCTTAGTGTCCATTAAATGCAACATAATATCAGCTAGCGTTTAATCCTAAAGCCAGATTAAAAACACTTGTAACAAAGGAAAAAATTACTACACCTAAGAAAGGTAAAAGCTCCAAGCCGCGTCTGCAAAAGGCAGCTGGGCAACGGCCAGGGTTTTGAAAAAAGGGAAATACGCAGGAAATTAACACGGGGCTTTCAGTAACTGACAGGCTGCCCTAGCGACCACACTTCCCAGCAGCCCTCGCGCAGCCAGAGGCCTTCGCGAATTGGACGCCCCCTCGGGGGGCGTGTCGGGGGAGGGGACGGCGCGAGGCACTGTGGGTAGGAGACGGCGGTCGACGGAGGCGCCATTTTGTGGAGCGGCGGTACCTTGTTGGAGATTCTGAGGCACGAAACCGCTACTTCTGCAACTCCGACCCTTCTTGAAAGTAAGTGTGGCGGCCGACCGAAACGACCGGCCGTTCTTGCTGTTGGGACAGGCCTTGCGGAGCCTCCTTTTGGGCCGCGGGCGGGCGGCTGCCTATCCAGGCGGATCTCTCGCGGGGCTAAACTACCCGAGGCGTTGGAGGCCCGCGCCGCTCTTGGCCGCCAGAGCTGTCAGCTTTCACAGTACGCTCTCCCGCCCAGCCCCAGGCCTGTTTCGTTCGGCCTCTGAGTGAGTTCCTGTCGGGACGCGGTTCCGACTCCCCAGCTCAAATGAGCCCGGAGCCTTCGCGGTCCCTCGGGTACTCCTCGGCCATCCTGGCAGTCTCCAGCCCCCATCGCCCCACAGCTGCACCTAATAAGCCCCCTCCGGAAGGCTGTTCTGTGAAGCCTAATCTGCGGGCTGGGAACCTCTTGGGGGCGGGAGGGGCGTATGCAGGGAGTTAGGGAAAGCTGGGCGCCCCAGCTGGTCGCTCCGGCGGCAGCGCCGCCATCTCGGCCGCGACACCCCACGGAGGTGGGCCTGGGCACTGCCCAGAAGACCGAGGGCGGCCTTAGCGATTCTGCCCGTGGCCTTGCTCCTCCCGGATGATTCTCTCCCGTTAATTCTGCAAACGCTCGTTGGGTGCCTGCTCTAGGGCAGTTTCTCGGCCCTCGCAGGCAGCGGACGCGTTCTGGTTGTGAGTGCTGGTTCCTCCACGCTGGGGGCCGGGTCAGGGCTGGCTCGGGGTGTGGCGGCTACTGCTACCCAGAATTAAGTCGAGCTTTGCCCGCGTCCGATCGAGTCAGCCGTTGTGTTGTAAACGGAGGAGATTTCACTCAGCTCAGAATCTCTCCTTCTAAAAGGTTTTAATTTTTCCATCAGAAGTGTTGGAATTTCATGCTTTTCCTTGTATTAATAAAGACGCTGTGGTTAGTGTATAGTCATCTACCCCGCTACTACTGGAGTTTCTTTGATGCGGAGCCAGGGAGCTCATTGCAGCTCTGTCCTTTTTGCTTTGTAATCTTAAAGTAGGAACAGGGAAGGACTGTGCCGCTGGCACCCTTTTATGGGTTTGTTATTGACTGTGGAGTCTGCTGTGCTAAAGCATGCTTCGTTTTCCTGCTTTCTGCAGTGTTACCAAAATGTGGCATGAATTTAATGTTGACACTTGGTCCCCTTCTGTGGTTTTGATGGCATTGAAACCTCAGTGGTTTCCCAGTGTATAGAATAATTGACCTAAGTGGCCTCTCAGATTTGCAGCAATCACTCTCTCTTTTCTCCTAGAAAAAAAACACATTTGAACCTTTCGGAACAGTGAGCTCGATCTTCAGTAAGGCCATGGGTTCAGACAAGCGGTAAGTTGCTGCTGTACGTGCCCTTCATCTGAACATTTCAGCGAAGACCGAACAGCTTTTAAGTGGCCTGTCAGACAAGTGCTCTAGTGCCTGTTTGTGCCAGGCTTTGCAGGGAGCGCTTGCATGACCCTTGCTGTCACGGGTATGCAGTTTAGTGAGAGAATTGATGTGCTGTGTGAGCTGTGCGAGCTGTGCTTGAGAAAGGAAGTGGTGGGTGCTGTTAGAACACAGAGGAAGCATGTGTTTTGTTTTGTTTTTTCTGGAAACGGCCAGGAAAGCTTCCTGGAGAAAGTGTTCTCTAAGAGGAAGCCTGGGATAAGTCAGAATTGGGCAAAGGAGTGTGCGGTGCAGTGAGTCACGGAGGATCCCCAGTGTGGGAACAGCCTCTGCAGAAGCCAGGGGGCCACACGTTCTGGTGCTCTGCGCACGGCCTGGGGGAAGTAGTGAGCCGTCTGAGCGCCTGTTCTTGTCATTGCCCCCTGCGTAGCAAGATGGTCCAGATTTATAGAGCTGAGGAGTTCTGGCCTGAGGATTTCATACAGAAAAACTGCCAACGATTTAGTGGACACTTAAGGTGAGAGAGCGTCTAGCTCCTGTGTCATCTACACATCTCTCCCACTCAAACCATTGGGTTTAGACACAGAACTGTCACTTCTTCAGGCCCCTGCCCCCTTAATATTGAGGCCAGTCCCAGCGACGGGCCAAACTGATGGCCCAGAGGGATGCAGGAAATGTGCGTGTCATGTGATGTCATTATTTTAATTCTGTGTCAGCAGTCTGTGGTTCCAAATAACCTATTAACATTTACCTTTTTAGGGCCTCTCATCCCCGACCTTCACAATCATGAAATAGTCCTAGACTTGTCATTTTCACTGATTCTTTTTAAGTCTGTACGTGCTAAAGGATGCCCTTGTAAACCTATCCTTTGTCTTGTTCTTACACAGCAGTTTTATAACCTGGTAGACAATTTATGAAAGAACTGTGTGTACCTGTGGTCAAATGGGTTTAAGCCTCTTGTTTTTAGATTTCCCGGTGCTGCCCAGCAATCACAGAAACCCGGTGCTGCAGGAAATAACGTTCTCTGGCAGTGCTGGTTGTGCCTAGTGAAGGAACTCCATTGTTAACTGCCTGCTGGGGAAAGGGGCATATTGAAATTGTCCATGTGATTGTGACAGCCTTGAGAGTGGACGAGTCAGGATGTGCTCTCCTTTGAAACTAAGTGAAATGCTAATAATTTTTTTCTTCCTACCTTTGATCACTAAGGTCAAAATCAGGGAAAGATGGGGTGATGCGTAGACCACAGGCTTGGGAAAATGTGGGATAAATTTGAACAACCTGGCTCTTTCTCAGAAGTAGTAAACCCAAACATTTGAAAACTTTTCAGATTTTGCATGAATTCCTAAAAATTATCTTTGCCTTCAGTGATGTAGATGTTTTCCCCATGGTCGTCTTTGCGAACCACAGTTTAGTGATACATTTTAAGGGATACATAAAACTATTTGTGTATCTTATAAACTGAGCTATGGGTTTTGTGTTCACCCATGTTTTCTAAAGGCACAAAATGTGATTTACTTTAGAGTAAATGAAAATTATTTTCCCCGGCAGAGTGAGTAGAACAGAGCGTAGTGGAAGGTACGGTTCCATCATAGACAGAGACGACCGTGATGAGCGTGAATCCCGAAGCAGGCGGAGGGACTCCGACTACAAAAGATCTAGTGACGACCGGAGGGGTGATAGATACGATGACTACCGAGACTACGACAGTCCAGAGGTGAGTGACCCGCAGCTGTGTGTAGTGTCAGACGCGCGAACTGTGTGCATAAAACCTCCAGGATTCTTGAAATAAGTGTCCCAAGTGTGGAAATCTTTCCTTTGGAGTGTTATTATTCTGAAGTCTATTGACTGGCCGTAACCCTGAAAGACAAACTTGACCTTACTGTAGTAATAGAGAGATGGGCCAGGGTTTACATAGGGCTCACCACGCACCAGACACTTCTCTGAGCACTTCACTTACATGAACCCATTTGGGTCTCCCTGCACCATGTAAGGTAGGTGGTCTTCCCATTTTAAAGATGAAGCAGGTGGGTGTGGTAGTATGCCAGCTCGGGGCCTCAGGTGGTGGTTCTAAAAGTTGTGGTTTCAATCACCTTAGCGTGCCTTTTTTCATATTCCTTTCCATACATGGCTTGTTGAGAAATACTTATGCTGCCCATATAATTTTGCACGGTTTTTTTCCTTTTTCCACTTTTTCCATGCACACAATCTCCATATTATAACAGGTAATGATATTTCCTTGTGTGTTGAAATAGTGTACAATGAGGTGTTAAAACATTCTTCCTGAACTAAATGATTGCTCACTGGGTTTTTTTGGTTTGGTTTTGCTTTGTTCTGTTTTAGAAAACACTGTAGTGCACATTTTCACGGAAGTCCTGGATCAAAGGGTAGAAACCCAGGGTGACTTTAATTGTGATTTTGTTTATCATGAATCAGAGAGAACGCGAAAGAAGGAACAGTGACCGATCTGAAGATGGCTACCATTCCGATGGTGACTATGGCGAGCATGACTATCGGCACGACATCAGTGACGAGCGGGAGAGCAAGACCATCATGCTGCGCGGCCTTCCCATCACCATCACGGAGAGCGATGTAAGGGGGAATGGCACTCTAACGAGCAGTCTAGGGGGCACGATGAACTGTGAACTGTGCCATTATCTTCCTGTCTTGTTTTATCTCAAGCTAATATCTCAACTAGTGAAATGGGGGGATCCCCAAAAACCCGAATTTATTTATGAACAGTTGTGTTTTTATTCTTACATGTTGAAACTTCAGTCACCTTCAAAGCCCACTGCATTCGATGCAATATGCCTATCGAGACTTTTTTCCCACTGCTCAGAACAGTTTTTGAACTCGTCAGTTTTGGTGCCTTTTAGTGTTTCTGCCATTTTCTGTTTCACCTTTTCCACACTGGCAAAATGTTTCCCTTTGAGGACTTTTTTAATCGGTGAAACAAAGGGTCGCTTGGGATGAGATCAGGTAAATAGGGAAAGTGGGGCATGGGGGTCGTGCCGTTTTTTGGTCAAAAACGGCTGAACACTCAGAGCAGTGTGGGTGGGTGCACTTGTAAATCACCCATAAAATAGGCAAGTGTGTTGAAAGAGTCTTCCAAAAAAATATTCACTGAGGCCAAACACAGCCTCTCACAACAATGCCAGCTAGTCCACTGATACACACGGGTTCCTAAAACTCTCAACTAGCAGGGGAAGTCTGTACTACGAGGGGCCCACCCTCCAGAAGATAATTCCAGGGGGGGGTGGGGGGTAAGAATCTCCCCAAAAAGAAGTCTTTAGGGGAGACTTCTCAATTTGGTTCATTTATTCATATAAATTACCATTTATATTTAGGCTTTGAAACTCAGTGTAGAATTTTCAGATGCTTCTTAACTACAGGGATCAGTTCTTGTTCCTTCAATATTCCTTAGAAGGTAGTCAGTACATTTTTATGGAATTGGTTACTTATTTGGTGAGCGTGTATCAGTAAAAACACTTTCTTCATGATCTGGCCACCCTTTGATTTTCTGAAAATTACACTATTACCCACGTGAAACATCTGAGAAGCCTGTTAAAAAGGAAGGCCGTTTTCTGACTCCCCACTTCTCAGACTGGCCAGCTGGGGCCTGGTGTCCTGGGCACTGCCTGGTCTCCAATGGCATCTCTGGCCCCTACCCATCCTTCACAGACACACCCACCACCTGCCTTCCCTGCAGGCCCCTGGGGATGTGTCCTCCATCGAGTGCTTTTTTCTGTTTGAAGCTACTTTACGTGAAGCCTTTCTTGGTCTCTTCTCAAAGCACTGTGTCTGGCATTCCTGTGGCATTTCCACGGTGTGGCTGTCAGCGTCCCCTTTTCACTCTCTCTAGGGCTGCACGCCCCCGAAGACAGGCTTCCACGTGAACTGGGCGTCTATACTCAGCCCTTGCATGCAGGGAACTTCTCAGCCAGTGCTGGTGAAATGAATGTGTTTTGATTTGACTGAGGTCAAAAGCTTTTGGTAGGAGAGAGATAGCTGGGAAGGTGCTGTTGGAGCCAGGTGCTGGAGTCTTTGAAAGCCCAGCTAAGTATAAGAGAGAGTTCGTGAGGGTGTTGCTGGGTTGCAAAAGCGGGGCAGGTCAGCATGGTGGAAGGAGAGCGTGGCGGTGGGCAGGCCGCGAAGGCAGAGCTGCGCTCGGTGCGGCAGCAGTGAGCACGTGGAGTAGGGGATGGAGAGTCCTGTGGGTGCTGAGTCAGGAACGTCAGCTTGTTTGTCTGACTGTCCCCTTGAGTCTGTTAGGCCTGTGGCCCTGGGAGCCCACAGAGGAAGTGGGTGGCAAGTGGAGAGTGATGCCTTGAGGACACTTTGGGGCCTCCCTGCTGCTGAGGAAACGAGGCTGGCATGCCTGTGTGTCGGAGGCTGCTTTGGGGAGATAGAAGTCTCTGCTGTCGAAGGCTGGTTTTCAAGTAGAATTTCTGAGGTTCCCAAATGCTATACATTAGTCATATAACTTTGCTTGTTGGGGTCTTGAAAACGTTTTAAAAGTGTAGTATTTAACTTTCTTATGGGCCTCAGTTTATCGCTTTCATTATTGCTTGCCTTTTTAGTTTGTCCTCCATTGGCACGTGAATACTTAGAGTATCTGTCTTCGGTTACTATGTTGCCGCGTATGTTACCTTATCCCTAAATGTAAATGAAGTGACTGTCTTTAGTTACTGTGTTACTAAGCATGAACCTGAATCTAGGGTTGGGTCTGACTCAGTGTAGCGCCTCTCTTACCCTGTGAAAATAGAAACACAGTTGACTTTCCTTAATTGTGGTAGTTGTGTCTATACCGGGGGTCCCCAACCTGCCCGGCCACAGGCAGCTGCCCTGTCTGTGGCCTGTTAGGGACCAGGCCACACAGCAGGAGGTGAGCGGAGGCCAGCAAGTGGGGCTTTGCACAAATCACCATCTGAGCTCCATCTCCTGTGTGTGGCCCGTCCCCGCTCCCACCCCCGTCCTTGGAAAAATTGTCTGCCACGAAACTGGTCCCTGGTGCCAAGAAGATTGGGGACCACTGGTTTATAACTGCAAGTTCCCAACTATTGCTCCTGAGGAAAGCACCAAGTTAGGTTGTTGTGGGCCTCTAGTCCCATTCCATCAGCCTTGTTTGTACGTACTTATTTGGAGGTGCCTCATTCAGTGTCTGTCGTTGACTTCATAGCCTCGAGCTCATGGCCAACAACAGCTCTCGGTCGTGCCTGAGGAAAGCCACCTAGTGTATTTCACATGCTGTCCGAAGGCGCCTCGTGGCCTCCTTGCACTGAGGAACACCAGGCAGCACCTCTGCACTGCACTTGGAGAGCCATTTCCACAGTGAGGGCAACAAAAATGGGGAAAGCCTGGCACTAGATAGATCGGAAAGGGTGCTTGTCGATAATGTGAACGCTGAAACAAGGCCAGGCGTCCCACGGCCAGGAACTTGTGCAGCAGATGCTCGGCCCCTCACCGCTCGGCCCGCGTCTGCAGAGGAGCAGGGGCACACCACGGGGTGGGCTTGCAGCTGTGGGCTTAGCGAGTGGGTGCAGTGGCAGGCACAGAGTCCGCAAGTAACGAGGGCCAACCACACGGTCCTGCGTGCGGCCTTCACACAGCAGCGGTCACCAAGACTCGTTCACACGTTTGGCCCTGTTTTCCCCCGGAGTGTCGCTTCCGGCTATGGTTAGTAAAGACGCCAATGTGTTTCTATCATTGCCTTTTGCAATAAAGGGTTGGTCTGACACCAGTAAGAAACCTGCCAGCCGGACTTGATTCTTACAGGCCCAATTAATGTTTATTTTGATTTATTAGGAGCCTAACAGTGTATGAGCTTTGTTAGTTTTCAGCATTAAAGTGAATATAAGAAAACTATTTCTTAAGATGCTGTGCAGAAAATACTTTAAGAGGAGTTTCTCTTTTTTTTGGCTGTTGAGTCTTATTTATTTTTAGGGAGAGAGGGAATCATCTATGTTCAAGAGAAACATCAATGGTTGCCTGGCACACCCCCTCCTGGGGACTTGGCCTACAACCCCAGCCTGTGCCCTGACTGGGGATCAAACCTGTGACCTTTCTTTTGCTTTGCAGGATGAGGCCCAGCCCACTGAGCCACACCAGTCAGGGCTGACTATTCCGTCTTGATCGGGTACTTCAGGGGACAATGACACATCCCCTGCTTCTTTTATCTCTCATTTTCTGACCCCTGGCTGGGTGCTCAGTTGGTTGGAGAATCATCCCAATACCCCAAGGTTGTGGGTTCAGTCTCCTGTCAGGGCACATGCAAGGATCAGTGAATGTGTGAGGGGAACAACAAATATCTCGCTCTCCCGCTCTGTCTCTCCCTGCCCCCCGCCCCGCTTCCTCTCTCTCTAAAAAACAGTAAATAAAAATATTTCTAAAGTCTCATTTTTCTCCTGGTCCTTTAGAACAAAGGACGGTGAGATTACACTAAAGTGGGTAGGTTTGAGGGACGGGTCCCCACGAGCAAGACCGTACCCTAACACAAATAGCACCTGTGGGGGAGTTCCCAGGCAGCCTGTAAGGAATGTCTTTAAGGATGCAGTAACACGGCAATTGCTGTGAGAAGTATTCCTCCTTTTATTCCAATTTTTGAGGCATTGCATTTGGGTGGTAGAGGTTCAAAACTTGGCCGATTGAGCGGTCAGGGCAGCCCCCAGTTCTTGAGCTTTCTTTGGTTTGGAATGGCTTGTGGCTGAAGCTTTAACTGTGAATGTGTAAAACCCTGTGCAGATTCGGGAAATGATGGAGTCCTTTGAAGGCCCTCAGCCTGCGGACGTGAGGCTGATGAAAAGGAAAACAGGTGAGCGCTTGCTCAGTCCCGCTGCTCTGGTCTCTTCCCCATTCCCACCTCAGCCCCTAAAGACCGTCCTGATACCCCCAGCCTTCAAGCACATGAATTCAGAATGAAAGGTTTGCCATGGCTAAGGAACGTGACTCTTTGAAAACGATGTTAGAGAGCATCTGAGGACCTTTTTAAAAACTTTGCTTTTAGGGACCTTTCTTTCCTTCGGTAAGTAGTGATTCATAAACTCCTTGTTTGTGGTCGGTTGCATGGTCACTTTAAGCGTGGAATCAAATCGAGTGGCGTTTAGCTCAGGCGGCTCGGTTCCTTGCCATGGCAAAGTGTCAAGAAGATCCCCAAGTCAAGTCACATTTGTAAAGCTGCTTCCCAATTGGCTTTGTCACGCAGTGTTGAAGCAGTGGGAGAGAGATTCACCTGTTGTAAAGGAACTGACTAACACAAGTATCCCGTCTATATCTGAATGCTGTCTCTAGGTGTAAGCCGTGGTTTCGCCTTCGTGGAGTTTTATCACTTGCAAGATGCTACCAGCTGGATGGAAGCCAATCAGGTTGCTTCACTCACCAAGTCTAGATATTCATGAAAGTGGAACAAGTCTGTACAATTTTTTAAAAAAAAGGTTGAAGGAGTGGTTTGTTCCAAAGGAGTGACTTTAAAAAAAGAAAAGCTTTGTATATATTAAAATTGATGTGACCAGAATAAATATAGTGCCAAGGCCTGCATAGCAGAACTTGTTCTCCTTTAGACTTACCTGCCTGGCAGGGCTTTGTTAACCACCAAACACCTGCCCGGTGATCAGCAAAACGTCTGGACGTTCCCGTTTCCCTGATGATGTTCCTATTCATTATGTCCATTGGGAGTAACCTTAGAATATCCAACTCTCGATTTTGACAATGAAGAGAATATAATAGAAGTCCACTGCGGGCATTTTATAAATAATTCCTTATTTCTGCTTGGATGCCACAGACCTCCAGGAGGCATTACTGCTCATATGGGTCTTCCAGGCCTATTTAAGGACCTGGTGGAATTTATGAACAATAAGTCTGATGAGATTAGCCTGGGAGCGAGTGTCCTGCTGCTGTCTAATCTAGTTAGAGTGGCATTGACATTCTAATCTCCCGGAGAATGCCTGTGACAGTCTGTTAAAGCCAGTCGTGGTGGTTCTTTGATGTAGCATTAACTGAAGTATGGAGGTAACGTTCGGTGCTTGGCACTTGAATAACGTTTTTACCAGAACTCCAAAGCACAGTGTTGAATGCCTTAACCAAGTGCATCCTGGGAAGTTTTCTTAACTCATTATGTTGCTTTTCTGCAGCATTTTATGATTTGTCACCCATAAATAAGAACTACATTCTTTGTTCATACGTTGTTGCCATTTATAACAAGACTCACTAATTTTGATTGATTTTGTTAAGATTTTTAAGCCTCGTTGTTTTAACCCAGAGGTGGCAACCTGATCTTAAAAAAGTAGAGCTTCCTCCATTTCCTCCCACGGACACCGTCCTAGCAAATTGAGAACGTGCACAAGCACCGCGTGAGTCTGCATGACGTGGCGGCATCTTTTGATGCAGTGGCTATATCAGAAGGACTTGACTGGGAGTTTAATACTCCTAAGACATTAAAGCCTGTAAGATACTTAACCATCTCCACAATTTTAATGTATACAAAGCTATATTGATGTGTAATACTTTATTACAGTTTGAGTTCACTCCAGAACTAAAAGTTTTGGCCAACAGGATTAGGGACTCAGCGGTAGTGTGGAGTCTCCCCCAGCGCATACCCCCCCAGTGGGATGGTCTGTTGACATACCTCCCAGCTTCTTTGTTTTGCTTCTGTACAACACCAGGAGTGATGTCCCTTCAGCCTTTCCCTCTTGGCCAGACATGCAGTCAGTCTTACCTTTAGATATTGCAGAGACAACATGCACAGCATGTCTTAACTCTTCCAGGATTTGCAAGAACCAAATTGCTCAACAGTATGTATGTTTAGAGGGGCTGGACTCCTTTTAAAAATCTGGACGTCCAACCTCCTACTTAAATCTGCTCTGATAGTGTCAGAACCCCCCACTCCCTTCCCCGCCTCCCCTCAAAAACAAAGAAAAGGTGCTCCTGTGAAATGAAGACTCTTTGGGGACAGGTGCTGGGTGTGCTCTTGGCTAGACTGACTCAGCTTGGAGTTCTGAACTCTCAGAACTCAGCTCCCTTCAGTCACCTAGCGGACCTGAGGGACGAGGCGGTGTACAAGCATTTCTGAGTTTTTCCTGTCCCCCTGAAGAAACTTCATTGGCCTCCTGGTTTCTCGTTTTGAAGAGAGTACCATCTATTTCAGTGAAAAACACATCTGTCACCTAGGACATTACGTGGTTGCAGTTGGCAGGACAAAATCTCATTTAGCTGTTTTAGAGTCGATGGCATTCAGAATAGTCCCTCCTGAGAAAGACATGTAACCAGATTCCCTTTTAAAATGCACTTCCCTCCCTTGTCTCCCAAAGGACACATCCTGAAGCAGGAATGTGGGGGAGGGGACATGTGAAGCTTTACCTTTGCCTAAGGCTGGGGCCTGGGGGAGCAGTGAAGCGAAGCCCCAGGACACGTGCTGAGGGCTCTAAGTAGGAGGCAACCTCAGAATCGGGAGCCTTGTGTTTTCTGCTTTTTGAAATAGACTGTCACTCTCAGGCAGCCTGTCAATGCTGAATGTTAGGACTTCTGTCTCTGCTGGAGACACGGCCTGGTGCATGTCAGCGTTTAGTGTTTGGCAGCTTTCTCAGCACTCCCTGACTCCGTTTACCTTTACTCCGCATCCCATTCTCTTGCTGCCTGTCGGAAGGATTGGATGGGCAGAGTATAGGTGGCGGTGGTTGGCCCTCCCCGTATGTTGTCCATTTAACTCCAGAGCACTGATTTTTCCGAAGTGTGCTCTGCCCTGGGAAAATGGACGCACGTTCCCCACAATGGGAATAACTAATTAATTTTTTTTTTACAGAAAAAGTTGGTGATTCAAGGAAAGCACATTGCAATGCATTATAGCAACCCCAGACCTAAGTTTGAAGATTGGCTTTGTAACAAGGTAAGGCTGGGCTCTGCCCATTTGTCAGACCCTCAGGGTTTTGCTGTTTCTGTGCGTATATCTGTCCAAAGAGGGAAACAGAAGTACACAATCGCCCGTTTTTATCATAGGGTGTTTCTTGTGCTTTACGACTTTCTTTGGGTCCTCCTGTGTCCATATTAGAGGACAGGATCCCTGGAACACTGGAGATTTTATTTATTAAGATTCAGGTTCTATGCCCAATATTTTAATAAAGATTTTAGGTTTGTTTACTTTACAGTTTCTGGAATTTCAGAGCCCCCAACTTCTGGCAGTCTCTCAGTTACATTAACAAAAGCCCTGTGACCCTGCCACGCTGGGTGACATCTGTTGTGGTCCAGTGCACCGTTTCGAGCTTGGGTATTGCCATTGACATGTTGAGAGGGCTCTGACTGTCCTGCCCCTTCCTGCGTTCTCTGCATTGTTTGTGTGCATAGGGTGGTCCAGGTCTGCTCTTCTGTACGAGGAGAGCTTTGCCGGTGACTGGCTATATAGGTTTTTGGCTGAACTGAAACTTTCCCCCAACTTGATAAAAATAGAATTCTACTTCAGAATGTGCCAACGTTTGGTTTTCTTGGAAGAATTCACATAAGCATTCTAAATGTTCAGATTAATTAACGCTCCTTTGTCTTGGATACGTGGTGTTGTTTTCTGCTTACTGGGACTTGCCATGGCCTTGTTGCTCTGACCCACATTGCTCCTGGTAAACCTGGCCTACTGAGAAATAATTACAGCTAAAAATTTTTTTTCCAGTGCTGCCTTAACAATTTCAGGAAAAGACTAAAATGCTTCCGATGTGGAGCGGACAAGTTTGGTAAGCCCAGATTCAGCCGTGTGAGATATGTATTAAAACCTGACTGATTGGGCTCTGGCCGGGTGGGTCCGTGGGTTCCAGCGTCATCCCTACACCAAAGGTCAGGGATTCAGTCCCAGTGAGGACACTTTTCCTAGGTTGCGGGTTTGATCCCCAGGCTGGGTGGGTACAGGAGGAGGCAAACTGTTCGATGATTCTCTCTGTCTCTTTCCCTTCTCTCACTCTCTAAAATCAATGAACTTATCCTCAAGCGAGGATTTTTTTTTAAACTGACAAATTGGTTGTCTGAACTTGAGGAAAAGGAGGGCATTTAAACAAGTGACTTGGATATTTTCCTTCAACTTTGTCGCCATGGGTTTGGTAGATGCTGCTGGAAGTCGTGAGAATGCAGAGTTCTTTTCTGTTCCAGAAACGAGCGCTTGCCTGGTTCGCCGCCTGCGTCCGCTTTTCTTGCTGCTTGCCCGGTTTTTTTTTCTTTTTTAAACATCCATGTGTGGTTGCTCCCACGTGGCCCCCGCTAGGACCTGGCCCACAACCCAGGCATGTGCCCTGACTGGGAATCGAACTGGCGACCCCCTGGCTGCAGCCCTCATTCAATCCACTGAGCTACACCAGCCAGTGCCACTTGCCCAATTTTTGCATTTTACATTTATCATGTCAAAATTCATGAGGCTTTATTATAGCCACAAATGTTTAAAAAAGGAAATTATTTTCTTAAAAGTAAGACTTTGGGGTTTTAGTATATTATCTATCTTCAATTGCTGAGTCTCCCCCCCCCTCTCTTTCCCTTCCCTTCTGTAGACTCTGAACAGGAAGTGCCCTCTGGGACCACAGAATCAGTCCAGTCTGTGGATTACTACTGTGACAGTAAGTTCAAGTTTAATCTTTGGCCTTTACAGTAGAAATTGAAGGTTTTTGTTCTCTTACCCTTTTTTATGAGCCAGCAGCAGCAGCTTCAGGTTGTCCTATAAAAGATTGGTTTTCTCCATGTGAAAGTGAAAGGTATACTAGGAACCTCCTCTAATGGATTTGTTTGTGCTTGAACCTGCCTTGAAAAGCATTGGTGGTGGGAATGCAGGCGTACGTCATTTGTCTCGCTCCCCTCCCTCCCCAGCCATCATACTCCGAAACATCGCTCCGCACACGGTGGTGGATTCCATCATGACGGCGCTGTCCCCCTACGCGTCCTTAGCCGTCAATAACATCCGCCTCATCAAAGACCGGCAGACCCAGCAGAACAGAGGCTTCGCCTTTGTGCAGCTGTCTTCCGCGCTGGTGAGGGCCTCACTGAACCTCTCCTTTGAAAAGAAACCGAGCCTTAAGAGGCAGACGTGGTCCATCTGATTGTGATCCCAGACTGGGAACCCCAAGTCTGAGGCTCTGTGCTGACAGTTGCGGCAGCGCTGACTTGCAGGCTGACTCCTCAGGAAGTGGCAGAAACAGTGCGCGGGCCTGCGGGTAACGGGTGGCGCTGACGTTGAGCCGCAGTTTGGTCCCTCAGGCTTCGTTGCAGATTGTCTGCACGTGCACTCCTTTAACAAGACCGGGAAGCTCCCTGTCCTGGTGGAGAGGGGCTGGTTTTTCCTCAAGGTTGTGTGTTGGCAAAGAGTGATGACTTGCTGTTCTTGTTGGAGAGAAAGCTCTAATTCTTTGAACAGGTGGGTGGGAGGGTGAGATGTCTGATCACGTGACAAAACGGTTTTTCTTCACATTCTCTTTCAGGACGCTTCTCAGCTTCTTCAGATATTACAGAGTCTCCATCCTCCCTTGAAAATTGATGGCAAAACTATTGGAGTTGACTTTGCAAAAAGTGCCAGAAAGTGAGTGGCTTCACTTGTCCTTATTTCAAACTGCTGCACGTGCACACTTGTCCAGGGTCGCTTCGCTAACTGCATGTGTGTTCTCTGCACTATCCCCTCTGGTCACCAAGGCTGGGGCGGAGACAGATGTTTCCTCTTAAGAGTTGAGTCCCCCCTGTCCTCAGTAACCAGTTGCCAGAAAACTTCAGAGCACGATAAAGGCAGACAGGGTGGATAGGTTGAGAATGTATGTGCCATGCAGACCTCTTCAGAATAGTGCAAGCCCACCTGGAAATGGTCCTCTCTGCCCGGAGCAGCATGCTGATGGCTTCGTGTGCCCAGGGCTCTGGTCTAGCGGTGCAGATTTCTCTTTTCTGGAATCATTGCTCATCCAGCAGACACCTTATTTGATGGCAGGGTACAAAGTAGAACACCGATTCTACAGGGATACCTGCCCACTGCAGACATTGCCCA
Organism: Macrotus californicus; assembly: GCA_007922815.1. Lineage (NCBI taxonomy): Eukaryota > Metazoa > Chordata > Mammalia > Chiroptera > Phyllostomidae > Macrotus > Macrotus californicus. Next base: position 9,389 of record VMDR010001527.1, on the reverse strand, counting down.
TGGAGACCCCTCCTCGCTCTGAAAGGTGGCCTTGCTGGCCCTTGAGACCTCCCAGCAAAGGCTGCAGTGAATTGCTGTTGCTATGGCCATGTGGGGTCAGAGTGTGGTTACTGGGGTGGAGTCACATGAGTGGATCCTTGTGATTTCAGAGACCTGGTCCTCCCAGATGGTAACCGGGTCAGCGCCTTTTCTGTGGCCAGTACAGCTATTGCTGCTGCTCAGTGGTCATCCACCCAGGTAAGGGGGGGCATCTTTTTGCTCAGAGTAGTGTGGGGGTGTTGCCTGCATTCATAGAAGTGACTTCCCCGTGGTGTATGCCTTAGAAGTTCTCCAGGACATTTTTAGGGAATACATCCTGGTTTCTTTTCTTGGTGTCCACTGAGTTTGTGTTTCCTCTTCTGACATTTTGTAGTCTCAAAGTGGTGAAGGAGGCAGTGTGGACTACAGTTACCTGCAGCCAGGCCAAGATGGCTATGCCCAGTACGCTCAGGTAGGGAGATTTGACCAGCGTGTGACTTCTGGTCTCCAGAGTGTGCCCGAGAACAGCGGCTCTAACGGTGGGCTTTATTCTCCAGTACTCGCAGGACTACCAACAGTTTTATCAGCAGCAAGCTGGAGGGTTGGAATCTGATGCGTCATCTGCATCAGGTAGAAACTTCGTCTTCCTTTTCTCTTTTGTTTAAGCAGCGGCAATTGAGGAGATGCGCCTAGATGTTCTAGGAGACCCAAGGCTCCAAGTCCATTTCCCTGCGAGCCGGGGGGGCACCTTCAGGGCTGTCACCGTGCCTGAGGGGCTGGGGAAGATAAGAAGTGCTCGTGTTCATTCTGGGGCTTCACCCTGTTTCCCCGCTCTATGCTCTTAGGACTCATGAGTGCCCACGTGGGGTCACTCCAGGTGACCCTGGAGTCTGGCCTTCAGACCTCAATCAGAATGGTTGCTATATGAAGCTTGTGCTCAATTGTTACTCCAGAATTATGAGAGAGCCTGAGAGTTGCATCTTTTCTTGACCTCAGAGTAGATGCGGATTCTTTCCTTCTTTCTTTTTGGCCATTGTAGAGGATGTTTAACTGTGTCACATTCTAGTAGGGTCATAAAGATGAAAATGTCATAGGTTAGGGTATTTAGTGGGAATGAGCTTACTGAGAACTGATCTAAACAAAGACAGAAGGCTAGACCGGGCATTGCAGATGAATGTGTTTGGCCCTCCCTAACCGCTGTGTTTGTGTCGTAGGCACTGCGGTGACCACCACCTCAGCAGCCGTGGTGTCCCAGAGCCCCCAGCTGTACAATCAGAACTCCAATCCGCCCAGCTCTCCGGTAATCCTGTTGTCCTGTATTCTAGATACCTGGCTGGGGACTGTTCGGGAGACCGTTTTCTGGACAAATGCTTTTTCCTGCTGTGAGCCAGGGCTGACTAACACACGCTCTAACCTTACTTCTCTGTCTGATCGTATTAGAGAATACAATTCTCTTGCGTATATATTTAAAATGTGAGTTTTCCAACAAGGTGTGTTTATGCTTTCCGCATGCTTCGACCTAGCGGTCGTTAGGGAGCACGTTGTGAGCACACATTTGGCTCAGGTGCTGCCTTAGGTCCTGACTGCAGCGTGGGTGTCGGGGAGCCCGTCCTCCTGGACGGTTGCAGTGGGTTAGTCCTCCCAGAGGCTGTCCAGTTGGAATTACATCAAAGCTGCTGTTCTTTCCAGACTGAGGAGGCACAGCCCAGCACTAGCACAAGCACGCAGGCCCCCGCCGCTCCTCCCACCGGTGTAGTTCCTGGTACCAAATATGGTAAGCCAAACCTCATGGCGGACTGTTGACAGTTGGAAGGCACTAGTTGTTGCCTTTGTTTAGTAAACTAGAGTCCCTCTCCTTTTGTGGGTGTCAGAGGGACACTTGGGGATGTGAGAGAAGACGACCGTTGGCGCCTGTTGCATCTCGCAGCTGAGAGTTGGGATGCCCTTTCTCATGGGCTGACCGTGCCGGGTTTTGCTTTGCAGCCGTACCAGACACATCCACTTACCAGTACGATGAGTCTTCGGGGTACTACTATGACCCAACAACAGGGCTGTACTACGACCCCAACTCACAGGTAACCGCGTGTTCTCCTCGCTTCCACTAGAAACACCTTTGCTTCACTTAGTGCATGTGTGAGGCGTGAATAGAACCAGCCCCTGCAAAGGAGCAAGTGACTCAGATTAGTTTTAACTTCTTCAAAACCATCAAGATGGGATTTTTATGTTTAGAATTTAAGTTTTTAATTTGTGGGTTAGAAAAACTGTGGAGGTACAATGCACGCACAAAGAAATGCACGAAACTGAAGTTGCAGTCCTTTGCTTACGTTCATGCACACCCAAGTGCCAGCCAGCAGAGGCAACAGGCCGCTCCTGGTGCCGCAGAGCCTTCAGGCCCCCGCCAGTCAGGCCCTTCCCGCCCTGGGAACTACAGGGCTGGCCCCTGTTACCATGGTTCATTCTGCCAAGTGCAGTTCGTAGGTGGCTGTTAACCTTTCTGTAAAGACCTAGATAGAAATTTTCAGTTGTGTTTTTACTTCCATGTATCCTTTGTTTAAATCAACATGAAATTCATGTACCCTAAAATTCACCATTGTACCGTTCAGAGCTTACGATTCAGTGGTTTTGGTACCTCACAGTGCGGTCCAACCATCCCCACTGCCTAATTCCACAGCACTTTCTCCACCCAAGGGACGCCCTGTGCCCATCACTGAGTGGTCACTCCCTAGTCCATCACCCCGGTGACCTCTCTGCTTCTGTCCCTGTGGGTTTGCCTCTTCTTGGCCTTTTATATCAGTGGAATCAGATACCACGTGACCTTTCATGTCCAGCTGCTGCTTTTTTTTTTTAAGACTTTATACTTGGAAGGGAAGGGAGGGAGAAACAGAGGTAGAGAAACATCAATCGGTTGCCTCTCGCACAGCCACACCTGGAGACCTGGCCCACAACCCAGGCACGTGCCCTGACTGGGAATCGAACCAGCAGCCTTTTAGTTTGCAGGCCAGCACTTAATCCACTGAGGCACACTAGCCAGGGCTTGTGTCCGGCTTCTTTATAGCAGCCCTGTGTATTCTTGAGGGTAAAAATTAGGAGATATGTGGAGTGATGTTTTATTTGGGGTGGTGTATGTAATTCTTAAAGAGGAAAAGCAACTTTAACGCTCCATAAATAAAAAACTTATTTGTGTTTGGGAGCTGTATATGTAGAGTAATAAAACAAGTACTTTTAACAGCCACTTGGCATTGAGAGCTCCTGGTGTCTGAGGGAGTGAGGTGGGAAGTGGTGGGCTCCTCCTGAGCGGGCTGTCTCTGCAGGCTTCCTGCAGGCTTCTTGCTGAGGTCTGACCTTATCCCAGGAGGTTCTCTTTGCTGGACACAGGCATTGGGACTCCTGTGTCTGACCCACCCCCTTCCCCGGAAGATACATAACAGACGGGTCCCTTTGAGCAGGCAGAGAGTGACAGACTGGGGAGTAAAGAGGAGAGATAGGTGCTCCCTCCACGGGGGCAACTCTTCCCAGAGACCTCAGATCCAGTCCCTTCATCTGTCACGTCTTTCCAGGTACCCACGCTAGTGACTTAGAACCCCATGTTTGGTGGCCTTGGTGTCCAGTGTTGTGTGTGGTTGAAGCTGGTGACAGCTGTTAGCTGCTTGCCGTGGGTTGGGGGGTGTTCTGGCGGCCTGGTCTGTGTAAGTGGACTATCTGTGGAAAGGAGTCAGACACGTGGCCGTCTGGGTCCCCTGTCAGCCTGGGGTTAGGTCAGTGGGAACTAGACTCTTGAGAAGAAATCATACTCTGCTTTTGCCCAAGAGGTTTCCCACCTTCACTGGCTCTCTCCCCCCTCACCCACAGCACGGTGGGCGGCTCCTGTGGGCAGGAAATGTTGCCTGTCCACGGTGGGTTTTTTGTCTATGTGTAGTTTTTTTGACAAAACAACTCTGGTGTACTTTTTCGACAAAGTATTTCTTTAAGTTAATGGTTTGACGTAGCAGGAAGTCTGCATTAATTGTATCTTTCCCTAGTACTACTACAATTCCCTGACCCAGCAGTACCTGTACTGGGACGGAGAGAAGGAGACCTACGTGCCTGCTGCAGAGTCCGGCCCCCACCAGCAGACGGGCCTGCCTCCAGCAAAAGAGGGGAAGGAGAAGAAGGAGAAGCCCAAGAGCAAAACAGCCCAGCAGGTGAGGCACGACCCAGCCAGGGGACCCGCAGCTCTGTCTGCAGCATTGGGCTTAGGCCTGTGCTTTGTGTCTTGGTTGTAGCGTTTGTGTTAGCTTTTTCGAGTTCTTAAAACTGGGCCACACGTCTTACTCACATCCAGTCTGCGGGGCATTTCGCAGTTCTCAGCGTTACCACACGTCTCTCCGTCTGCCTGGCGTCCTGGAGGAGCCAGGCTGCAAGCGGCAGTCACAGTGCCTTGGGAAGTGGTGTAGTTAGAAGTGGGGCGGGGCGGGTGGGGGGGGTGACAGAGCGTGTGGTTGCGATAAAACCCTTCATGGCTTACTGGACTGACCCAGGAGACTGAGTAAATGTGTTCTAAGAGGCTCTACATGAACGTTTTCCCGTCGTGGTGGTTTTGACACTAGATCGCCAAAGACATGGAACGCTGGGCCAAGAGTTTAAACAAGCAGAAAGAGAACTTTAAAAACAGCTTTCAGCCTGTCAGTGCCTCGAGAGAGGAGGAAAGGAAAGAGTCTGCCGCAGCCGATGCCGGTTTCGCTCTCTTCGAGAAGAAGGTGACAGCAGCAGGAATGGCGGGCGTGGTGACGGGGACTTCCGCCAGGTGGGAGGCTCATGGCTTGTTCCGTTTCCCAGGGAGCCCTAGCTGAAAGGCAGCAGCTCATCCCTGAATTGGTGCGGAACGGAGACGAGGAGAATCCCCTCAAAGTAAGGAAGGACTGTCCACCCGTGTGCTAGAGACCGTCCACGTGTGTGTGATTTTGTCTCGGAATCTCAGCTGTGTCTTGGCTGTTGTGACTTCTGCTTAAAACGCGCTCTGCCCAGTGTTATGGGTGTGCGGAGCAGCTTCTGCACCTAGACCCCACGTTCTGGGTTTTGTGTTTCCTGTGGGAGCGGGTGAGATGGGGCGGGGAATGAGGCCTGTGTTCCTGGACTTGGCCGATTGAGGGTTATTGCATTTGTAAGTGTAGTTTTCATAATGAAGAAAGAGAAAGTGAGGGCAGGAAGAAACATATTTTACTTTGTAGATACTGGTCTGTGTGGGCCATTTCTCTGCTCTGTTGTATTTGGGCTTTCCCTGTACGGTCAGTGGCTGGAAGACAGCCGTCCATGAACTCTTCTTGGGCCCCGAGGGTTGGCACCAGGAGGGCTGCCAGGCCCGGCCCTCAGGACCTGGCTGCTCCGTGCAGTGGGTCTGAAGTGGGGCACGGGCTGGTGGGGCGTCTCTCCTACCTTGGGTGATGGGTTACTCAATCCAGATACGTAGCCATAGCTATCTTCCTGTTGTACATTTCCAATGATCCACCTCCTTTTGTCCCCAGAGGGGTCTGGTTGCTGCTTACAGTGGTGACAGTGACAATGAAGAGGAGCTGGTGGAGAGACTTGAGAGTGAGGAAGAGAAGCTGGCTGACTGGAAGAAGATGGCCTGTCTGCTCTGCCGGCGCCAGTTCCCAAACAAAGACGCCCTGGTCAGGCACCAGCAGCTCTCAGACCTACACAAGGTGACCTTGCTTCTCTGCTGCTCGAGGCCGGGGTGGGGGAGCAGTGACCAGCCGCGTGGAATGACTGCCTTCGGCAGGCTTTCTGACCCACAGGCACACCTCGGCTGTGGCGGGCTCCAGTCCGGGCCACCGCAGGAAAGCGAGTCATAGTCTTGCTGGTCAGGGGTTGTGCCTTCGGTTCATAAAGAACATCTGAAGGGCGGTCAAACAAGGTCTGCCTGTGGCCTGTCTCAGAGTTAGGAGGGAGCGGAGCGGAGCGTGGTGGCCCCACGCACGCTGGGCTCTGGGTTTCTTGCTATAGGTTAGTGAGCTGGGCTACAGTTCTTAGAGTATGGGAGATACTGACCACGTTACGGTGTTTCAGATTAGGGTGGTCCGCATTCTTACTGTGTCTGTCAAACCTCCTGCAGCAAAACATGGACATCTACCGACGGTCCCGCCTGAGTGAGCAGGAGCTGGAGGCCTTGGAGCTGAGGGAGAGAGAGGTGAATGGGGGCGAGGCGCCGCTAGGAAGGGTGTCTTGGGGTCTGCGCCTTTTGCTTTTGTTGGTGGCACTTAGTTTTAGGTCCCGGACCAGGGAGGCTGTGTCACACACTCAACTCCCAGCCACTGGGCAGGCTAGACCCCGGCATGTGCCAGGAGAGCCCGTACCGTCCCTTTATGAGCCCACAGAGATGGGGGACACCTGAAGACTGCTCTCGAGTCGTGAATGCCAAACACTTGCTGGTGAAGGACACCAGCTTTGACGAAGGAACAGGGGCATCTTTTTTGGCCTGGCCACAGGACCCTTCCCAAGCAGTGAGAGAGAGGCTTCAGATTAGGTCCAGGGGACAGCGGGGCCTAAGGTGTCTACAGGTGATGTGGGAAGAAGCAGGGGGTGGCCTGAGGCCAGTGATGGGCAGGGATTCAGTGTTAACGAGACAGGATGAGGGCCAACCGGGCAGGGCTTTGAATACGAACAGAACCCCATGGGTTAGAAATGAACCAGTGGGCAGGCTAGAAAAGTTCCTCTCCCCGAGTAGTTCTGAGCATCTGTGGTTAGGGTTTCTTTCTTTTTTCTTCCCTGTTTTTTTCCACTGTTTGTGGTAGCAGCTCCCCAGGGACTGCTGAGCAGGTCTCTGGGGGCCTCCTGGGCGTTGTCTGTCCCTGGAGGTGGGCCTGTCCACATGCTGAGAGAAATGACAGCTCTGCCCTCCGCTTCCTCTGGGGCCCTGGCAGGCTGTGAGAAGAGTGTGACAAGTGGTGGCTAATGAATAAAACTGCTTGTTGGAGACGCAGTTCGGCCGCAGACTCCACACGGTTTGTCTCTAACAACCTGCCGTTCCAGATGCGGCTCGGCACCAGGAGGGAGACCAGGGCGTTTGTGTCTCAGCCCACTCCTAGAGGCCAGGCTCCAGGTTAAGGAAACACTGGCGGTCCTGGAGCAGAGCCACATGTGGCAGTCCTAGGCTGAAGTCTCAGGGTCTCAGCCGTGTCTGTTCTCCCGCGTAGATGAAGTACCGGGACCGAGCCGCCGAGCGACGGGAGAAGTACGGCATCCCAGAACCCCCAGAGCCCAAGCGCAAGAAGCAGCTGGATGCGGGCACTGTGTATGTGTGGTGAGCCCCTTCCGCCTCCTCGGCCGGGGCTCGGGCTGTTTAAGTAACTCTGTGTTTGCCGCTGGCAGGAATTACGAACAGCCCACCAAAGACGGCATCGACCACAGTAACATCGGCAACAAGATGCTGCAGGCCATGGGCTGGCGGGAAGGCTCGGGCTTGGGAAGAAAGTGTCAGGGCATCACTGCGCCCATCGAGGTGAGCGCGGGGCAGGCGCGGGGCCCAGGGACAGCCCCCGACTCCACCCTCCTTTACGATGGCACTTGGGAGGAACGTGCTTGATTTTTGTGGTCTGGTGGTACCTTGGGTAAAACCTACTTTTCTCCTAAGGACTCTGTGTTTCCGTGTCCTTTGTTATAAACAGACCCCTGCTTAACCCCAGCTCAGACCCATGTAACCTCCATTGGATGTTCTGCAGATACTTGTGCTTTATTTTTTCCTCAGTGACTTTGGTTATACATAAAGCAAAGTACAATATAGTAGGATTTTCATCCCTGATGAGGCCCTTCAGTTTCGTCGGAGCCCAGAATGAGGGCCATCTGGGGATCAGAGCCCACCCTGCACTGACCCTCTAGACAAGGCCCTATCCCCCCACCCCCCAGCGGCCGCGCTGGTCAGCCTCTTGCAGACCGCACGTGCAGGGAGCCCTGCTGACACTAGGCTGTCTTGCTGTGATCTGCGCCCGTGACTGCCAGGCCTTCCTGGGCTTCAGTGGCATGTTTGGGGTCCCAGTGTCCGGGCACAGGTGCTTGCTCAGCAGGCACTGGGTTGGGGAGTAGTGTGGCGCTCTCTGGCTGTCTTCCTTGGCCCGTTTTATACCTTCAGTCCTTAAACCTGCTCCAGGTCTCTAGTGCAGGAGCTGTTGTCTTCAGATGAAACTTCCTCTCTGTCTGCTAGTGGGTGGCCTTGCTCAGTAGGGAGTGGGTGGGTTGGGGGCATGGGCACCCATAGCTGGCTGCTGACAGCAGTTTTGTGCCCCCAGGCTCAAGTCCGGCTAAAAGGAGCTGGCCTAGGAGTCAAGGGCAGCGCATATGGACTGTCTGGTGCCGACTCCTACAAAGATGCTGTCCGGAAGGCCATGTTTGCCCGGTTCACGGAGATGGAGTGAGACTCAGAGAGAGAGAGAGAGAGAGAGGGAGAGAAAGAGAGAGAGAGAGAGAGGAGGAGCTCCAAAGGGCACAAGGAGCGCTCCATTGCCTGAGTCACTCTTGCCACCTGTCTCTGAGGGCACGCCTTGTCCTGTTAATAGCTTCTAGGGCGAGCCACGCCATTCTGCAAGGTTCTCCCACTTCAAGGAGTTCCCTCCAGGGCTGTCAGGTGAATGGCCTTCCTTCCTGCCAGAGGCCTTGTGGGCTGGCCGGGGGGGGCGTGGGGCTTTTGTACTGCAGTGTACATAATGTAATGTACTGTGTTTCCCATGCGCAGCCTGCGTGTGGCCCTCAGCCCCGCACTCCTAGGGCGTGCTGGGGTGCCCTGGTGTGAGACACCAAAGCCACCTCTGTCGTTCGTTGTCGTGCTGTCTTTTCTTGGCAAAAGCCTTGTGTATATTTGTATATTAAACATTTGTACAGAATTTTGGAAGATTTTCAGTCTAGTTGCCAAATTTGGCTTCTTTACAAAAGAAACACCTTGAAAAGTGAATATTTCTGTCTCTTTATTTCCGGGTGATGGGCGGGGTCTAGCATGTCCGAGCCGCTCAGGCGCCAGAACGAAGTAAGTTCCTCAGTGACTTACGGGTGGTGGTTTGTGCTGTTCTCCGTGCCCCGTTCTGTGCGGGCTTCTCAAACTTGTTCTCAGTCACAGTTCACATTCAGTGTACTTTGTATTCCTACAGTTCCAGGTGCATGGCTGGGGGTCAGACAGTCATGCACTTCACGAGCGTTCTCACGTTCGGATTTTTAACTCTAAGCGTTGGTGAACCTGTAAACCTCTGTGGAAATGCAGTCACAGCTGAGCCAGCTTTTCCACCTCGAGTCCCTGAAGACCCAGGAGAGCGCGAGCCTGTGCTGCACTTTTCAGGCTGTAGGGTGGGGGTGTCACTGCTTGCAGCGCATGACGCAGGTAACTCCTGGCCTGCCATATGCTGCGGCAG